>JAZKJV010006618.1:600000-810181 GCA_037367405.1 Ottelia alismoides
CACAGAGGAGCTTGGGAATTTGGAGGCAATCGAATGTTGGTATTGAGAGTGTTAGGAAGTAGAATAATTGGACTAGCTCTCAGATCTTGAAATCTCTCTAAAATTCTCAAGAATATGAAGAATAAAGAGATAGAGAAGAACTTTGTTATAATGTTTTGCTTTCTATTGTGTGTTGTGTTCAATCTTCCAAAAAATATATATAGGATTGAAAATATAATAGTAGGGTCAAATCTTTGAAAATATGATTGTTGAAAACAAATCTATTAAGAATTAATTAAGATATTAATTTGTTGATTTAACATTATATAGAAATCGATCAATCCAACAAGGATAATCACTAGTAAATCGGGTCAACTTTAGTTGATTGATAAAAAGTAATTGTTAAGAGCCGTTGGATATGAGTTCAAGAGATGATCGATCAGGGTTTGAGTTGGCCGATTATTAAGTGATTTATCAAAAACAAATTGTTGGTCGATTAGGAAGTGATTGATCAAAACTATGTCAAAGGCAGTCGGCAATTAGTTAATAAATGCTCGAATTTGGTCGATCACCTGTAGGTCGATCAAGTGTTAGAGGTTGACTACCAAGAGAAAGTTCTAAGCTTGTTTCGATTAGGAGATTATGCTGGCTCTATCATGCTTACAACAAATGTATAATAAACTTTTGTAATACAACTACATATCAAATTACAAGGAGAATGTGAAATTCTTGAATCAGATCTTCCAACTTTTGATATTTTCTTAAATATGAAAACAACATATAAACATGCAAGTCAAAGATACAAAGCGAGCAACTTCTGATAAGTGTACGTCATCGTTAAAATCAAAGTAACAAGAGAATAAATTAAAATTCTAATTAAACAAACAAAGAACTAACATAAGAGACTCGTGAGACTTCAAGTTAGGAAGAATACCACGAGGATAAAATAATATATGACTACCAGTAAAAGAGAACAATAAATCAAACTTAAAGATAGTCATATCAACACCAACATATTGATATTTTGGTCCCATCTAATAGCAACGATACCCCTCTTAATGGCAACTATCCTAACTAGATACGTTTGATCGCTCGAGGTACCGGCTTATTCCTCCTTAAACGCGTAAGGCAGAAGAACACAATTTAACACAATTTACGAACACTATCAATGCAAAAAAAACCCTTCGCATATGCACCCAAATTATATCTTTAGTTCTTGAACAAAATCAACGATGACAAACACAACATTAGATCTATTTTAAAGGTAAGTTAAAGAATGTCGAATAACATCAACATAGTGTAATATTAGAAAATTTGAGGATCATGATTAGGGGGATGCACAAGAGAAAGCTTGGAGGCATGGATGAAGGCTAGAGGATCTCTGTGCAAATGCAAATTTGAACAGATCAACAACTAGTGACAATGTTTTGGTGGATGGAAAGCTATCTCAGTTACCACATTGAGAGGTAAGATAAAAGTTAATATTATTCATCATCCCCCTCTAGAATATGAAACTACTTTCCACCCAATCCTTATTTTGAATGTGGGATAGCATTCATTTATCCTGAGATAATAATATTTTATCTTGAGATAAACTGTTCCAAAATAAGCTGTCACATCTGATCATATCATCTATTGCTTCTTTTTTATAATATTATCCATTCATTATCTATCATACTCAACTAAACAATAATGCTCATTCTTACCTCACACTGTTTCTTACCCTCATCCGAATGGGACAGTTGCTGTAATGCCTTAAAATTTAAATGCAATGCCAAAACCAAAGACAAATCACTCCCTTGACATCATCGATGCATGGATCACCAGTTGAGATGGATTAGTAGGAGTAGAAAGCAACATTTTTTCTTTCCAACACAAGTTTTTTTTGTTGGCAACACGTATAATGGTAGAATGGAGTATTTTTTGAGGAGGCTCCGTAGACGTAGCCATGGTAAATACGAAGGATACGAGGTACCCACCAAACATCAAATATTTACAGAGCCTTCCCCCAACAACCTATTAACAACAAAACACATGCCACCATCATAATCTACATACCCTTATTATCACTGACAAAGGTGCAAGCTTCAGGACCCAAAACAAATGGGACATCATGGAGGGATGTGCACACGGGACGTGGATAACGTAAATATGGACCTGAAAGGGGGGAGGGTGAGTATTTATTTACTTGTTATTTCTATGGTGAGGTGTGCTAGAAGTGGGACTTGTCTTGGAACTGAAGATGGTTCTTTCAGTGAGGGAAAAGAAAGGCAAAGAAAAGCAAAAAAGAGAGCGTAGAGTAGAGCAGTGGCATATTTAATAATAGGAGAAGGCCATATGAGCGCAAGCCATCAACAAGAGGACATCCACAACGATGTGCGCGGATACGGACAGGTCTAGAAGGAGGATCACAGCTCCAAAATTCTCCAACAATGGCGTGTAGCTGCTGCTCCAATTTGATCGCAATCATTGGCGTCTTTGTTGGCTTCCTCCTACTTGCTCCCGTCTGCACCGCCGCAACCAACAGCACGCTCCGGCCCCGTCGCGAGCTCCTCCGGCTCAAACAGATCAGAACCCATCTCACAAGACTCAACAAGCCTTCATCCAAGACCATTCTTGTGAGCACCCAATTACCAGGTTTTAATCTTTTCGCAGATTTCACTAGTTGTTCACTGGCTCTCCTTACTGGTTAATTGCAGAGTCCTGATGGTGATCTGATAGACTGCGTTGCCTCCCACCTCCAGCCTGCATTCGATCACCCCAAGCTGAAAGGGCAGAAGCTACTGGTCTGTGGATTTTAATTAATTGTGGGTCCTTTGAAGTTTGGATCTTTACTGGAAGCGTTGACTTGATTCTTGTTGGGAACCAGGATCCACCAGAGAGGCCCAGAGGTGGAAACTTGACTGCTTTGATGCCCAAGAGCTTCCAGAAGTGGTCGGATTCCGGCGAGGAGTGCCCGCAGGGAACGATACCGATACGGAGGACGAGAGAAGAGGATCTTCTGAGAGTTAGCTCCATTGGAACTTATGGGCGGAAGAGAGTTGTGAGAGTAAGGCGTGATTCTTCAGGTGGAGGACATGAGGTCAGTTTGCAGAGATGTGTAAACAAATATCCAAGTCAAAATTTCCTTTATCTATGTTCTTCATGGGACGATCGCTTACAAACATGTCGTATGTTATGTTTTCGTCACCAACTTCCATCTTATTTAAATCATAATCTCTTGCACAGCACATGGAGTGGGAGAGGGAGACAAAAGAGCTATTCTTTCCATGTGTTTCTGCAGAGTTGCTTGTTCTATATTTGGTAGAACCATGTTCTTTGTCTTGATATCAGGAGATTCTAGACTATATGGACAAATCTTGCATTTCTTCTGAAAATTAAAGGTGGGAAGGAAGAGTGTGATGTGTTTGTTTGAGAGCAACATTTTTGTTTTTGTGTTTGATCTTGCAGCATGCTGTTGGATATGCAATGGGAGGGCAGTACTACGGAGCAAAGGCGAGCTTGAATGTGTGGGCGCCTAAGGTGACCGACCCGTCGGAGTTCAGTCTCTCGCAGATTTGGATCATTTCCGGTTCGTTCGGGCAGGATCTCAACACCCTCGAAGCCGGATGGCAGGTGAGAGATGAACAAATTTACCAAGAAATTTTATGTTATACTGATCTGTTTAAACTTCTGATTCATATAGAAGATAGAGTGTACAAAACCATGTCTTTATGCAAAATTTCAAAGCAGTTCCCAGAAAGGATCCAACAATAGATTTTGCCCAATTCTTAAGGATCACGCAAAAAATGCTTAGAGCATACACGAGTAGATCTGTCTACTTCCAGTAAATTGGACTATAACGAAAGTTTAACCAATATCTAAGAACCATCGCTATCAGCTGCGCTGGAAACTTTCTTTTGAGAAGCATAAGATCTAACTTAGAAGAAAGATCAACTAATCAACATTGAATTATTGTAAGTGGTTTGAGCTGGACATGTTTTCCTGCATTATGAACTACTGTAAAGCACTCAAGCTAATCCGAACTTAAACTATATTGTGTGGATGATTTAATCTTCTTTTTTTTCTGATATGTTTTTGCATATTGACAGGTCAGTCCAGAGCTATATGGGGATGACTGTCCTAGATTCTTCACATACTGGACGGTGAGTAGGAGGCCTACATTGAAACTTCATCAAATTTCGAACACTATGGGACTCGATTAAAATGGCTGCTGGTTCCGCAGAGTGATGCCTACCAAGCAACCGGTTGCTACAATCTGCTCTGCTCCGGCTTCATCCAGACCAACAACCGGATCGCCATTGGTGCGGCCATTTCGCCCGTCTCCAACTACAACGGCGGCCAGTTCGATATCAGCATCATGGTTTGGAAGGTATGATTCCAGCCACAATCACACATTGCTCAAGCTCTCTATAACAAAAAAAGTCGCAGCAGCATAGAAGGACAAATATGTCGCATTTAATTTTTACAGCACAGTAAAAACTTGGGACAATGGTCCATTGGTCTTCCCTCCCCCCAACAGTTGTTGGTGAAGGTGCTGCACTGCAGTGCTGCCCCCACATATTTCCTTGGTGGAGAGCAGCACACTGCACCCCTCTTCAGCAAAGTTGTCACGTTTCACAAATCTGAAGGGGTCTGCACCAAAGACCCCCCTAATCAGAGATAGAATCTCACTACATGACAATACCGAGATGACCCAACTTCCCACAATGCCTCCCATCTTCCATCCATATCCATGTTCTCTCTCAACCACCACCTCCGTCTCTACATGTTGATTGCCACGATTCCAGTTATGCATAGAAATCGAAAATGGTGTGGATACAGCTTGTGCTGTATTGAAGTGGATATCCGAAATTGGTTGGAGGAGTAAATAAGGGTGTGCCATAATTTGTTGGGTTGGATGGTGGGGATATGTGATGTTATTTATGCGTGCTATATATGCGCTTGAGAGCATATATACCTTTTTGTTACTGTTCCTTTTTTGTGGGCTTGCGTGATCATTGTCGCAACGGAGTCGTCCTGGAGGGTTCCCTTTGCATGGGCACCAGCTCGATGCTCAAGCTCGTATCGCCTCGCCCATGGCAGCATCTCTTGGAGTAGCAGTTTCTTCTGAGATGAAATATCTCAAGTTTTTGGACTCTTTTATAAATAATTGAAATCTTTGGATATTTCTTGCAACTTTTCCCTCAATTATTAATTAAGTTTTATTGATATAGTATCTTTCCCATCCAAT
This sequence comes from Ottelia alismoides, assembly GCA_037367405.1. NCBI lineage: Eukaryota > Viridiplantae > Streptophyta > Magnoliopsida > Alismatales > Hydrocharitaceae > Ottelia > Ottelia alismoides. The sequence continues at coordinate 605,213 of JAZKJV010006618.1, forward strand.
GGAGTTTTTTACATCATGCCCCCCTAAAATTCTTATCCAATTACGCCATAACCATCTATAATATTGGTAATTGGGTTATAGTGTAATTAGACAAGATCTTAGAGATCATGGTCAGGCAAAGAAAAGAAAAATCATCACATATTTAAATATGATCAATTGTATATTCTTTCATTCAGCTAATAAGTTGATTTTTTTTAAAAAAAATTGAATGTTGATGATGACATAGGATCCAAAACATGGGCATTGGTGGCTGGAGTTTGGGCCGGGGCTGCTGGTGGGCTACTGGCCGTCGATGTTGTTCAGCCACCTAGCCGAGCGCGCGAACATGGTGCAATTCGGCGGCGAGATCGTGAACGCACGGAGCAACGGGGGCGTGCACACATCCACGCAGATGGGAAGTGGTCATTTCTCCGGGGAGGGGTTCAGGAAGGCGTCCTACTTCCGGAACCTCCAAGTGGTGGATTGGGACAACAACCTCATACCGGTACCCCAGCTCAAGTTGATGGCCGATCACCCGAATTGCTACGACATCAGAGGGGGAAGGAACAATGCATGGGGCAACTACTTCTACTACGGTGGTCCGGGCAGGAACATCAGATGTTCCTGATCGGATCCTTTCTGTCATCGTCCTCTTCTTCCTGTTCTCTTTCGTCTCATCTCCTCAATTATTGTTATTTTTTTATAATGCTTATAGTCGTCCTCAGTAGAGAGTTTTGTAAATTTTGGGCAATGACTATCACGTTTTTGTGATCTCGAAAGAAGCACAGCTCCAAAGCATTTGGCAAATTTTTTACAGCACGCACACCATGATTGATTACTATGGAAGAGGCTTGACGTAGAATAGATTACTTAATAATTTGTGTATTTTGAGTAGTAGACATATTTATTATCCTCGTCATATTGGTGTAGTTAGTTCGCACATGAAGCTCTCAACTTGGGTAAATCCAGTGTTAATGGAGACAAGCACGAGAAGACAAGAAATAAAAGAGAAGATAAAGAGAGCTCATGGTCCTCATCGATGTATTAAATAAAAAATCTAAGGAAAAAACATGGGAAGAAACTCTCAACAAAGGTTGGAGAGCTTGTTGCTGAAACTATGATGTAACTGGGGTACCACAAAAAAATCAAAGTAAAACCTATTTAAAGCACAAGACAGTAGCTTTCTTCGTCCCTAATCTTGCCACGGTTGCAACTTCTTCCCTGTAGTGGAGCAGTGAGGTATCTGATGCAAGAAATAATATGGGTTACCGTCGAGGAACCGATTGTCTGCAGTGATTTCCCCTACTATAATACAGGGGTCCCTCGGATGCGCAAAGGATGGCCCTGATAGGGGCCGGGGATAGTGGGCCCCCTATATGGTCCTCCATCGTGTATCCGACAAACCCCCTGCATTATTGCAGGGGGAAACCACAACAGACGATCCTCTCTGTACCATCGATGGTACAAATGTAGTGTGATGTAGGAGAGGTGTGGTGTGAGCATAGTGGTGGGATTAAAACAATTCTGTTGTAACTCTCGTTACAACAGAGCTGTTGTAATCCTATTTTTTTGATCTCGATGCCCAAATTCAATATTATAGATGGAATCTTAGATTAATGCTTTTACATATCTTCCAAATTTCACTCAAATTGAAGGTCATTTCCTATTTCATCTTAAAAATTTTGAAGATCCGGATAATATTTAATAACTTAAATTCCATTTAGAAAGGATCCGGATCTTCAAATATTAAGATAAAATAGCAAATGACCACCGATTTGAGCGAAATTTAGAGGATATGGTGATGTGAGTCTGCAACACACCAATTTAGATTTCGGAATCAAAATCGTAGAAAATGGAATTACAGCATCTCTGTTGTAACGAGAGCTACAGCAAAGGACCCGCTATGGTGATGTGAGTCCCAAGGTTAAAAAAACTTGACATGATGTCCAACTGGCCTCATGTTGATTCCGGTTCAACCGGATCTAACCATTTGTCGGAACTGGTGGAACCAATGATGATGTCGACATCACATTAAGTTGTAGACATATCGAGAAAAAATCTGACCGTTCATTTTCTAAAGGTCAGACTAGTTGGATCGAATCAATAAATTGAAAAAAAAAATACACATAATTTTACATGGAAGATTCTGAATAAGATTCTGAATAAGACAAAATACTCGTATAACCCAAACGGTGATTTATTTATTTTTTATTTTAATTGTCTGAATCGGTTGAACCAACAAAAAATTTGTCGGTCTAATCGGGTTCAACCAAAATTCTGTCGGTCTGATCGGAACCAAAATGAGCAATGATGTAAGAGAGATGTACCATTCTACACCTTTGATTATGGGAATGTCTCCTTTTTCATTGACCTGAAAATGCAAACACATGACAAGAAAAATCTGCATAGATGATAAGAATTGGACGACTTTGCCCTCACCTTTGAGATTATGGTAATTGATCTAGATCTATGGAGAAAGCTTCAATATTGGATATTGAATTTTGAAAAGCTTTTGATACTTTGAATTGGTCTCTAATAATAACGTTAATATGCTTTGACTCGTAACCATCTTTTCGGTTGAATCTCAATTAAAGAATTATTTTCTGCAGGCTCCACAATAGGGGTGCTAATTGAATCGAATCATTCGAATTCGATTAGGATTCGTTCGATAAAAATTCAAAAAAAGTTCGATTCGTAATCAAATGAATTGAATTTGAATTTAACTTGTGGATTCGATTCCTAAATGAATCGAATATGAATTCACTTGGATTCGTTCGATAATAATTCGATTCGATACACACACGCACATATATATATATATGGTATAATATGAGGTATTATATACATGTAAATAAATGTAGTATATATTTTACAAAATTCTCACAAAATGACACACAAATTAATATAATAATTAATATTTTTCATGATCTTATTATGAACATTCCATTTTTGAGATGCAAATTGCAAAATCTCCGTATCCCCCTTTTTACTCCCCCAAAGTCTCTCTCCCATCGTTAATCACGAGAAAAAAAGCCCTAAATTTTACATCTGCTTCCAACATCATCGGGTGTAATTGTTGCTCTTGTGTGTGCTCCAATGTCACCGGCTCCAGTCTCCCACAGTTCGCTCCAATGGCGGCTCTAGCCTCCTACAACCTTGCTCTTGATCGCTCTCTAATGCTGCCAACCTCCCTCTCCCTCTCGCTCTCTCCAACGTCGCCGGCTCTAACCTCCCAAAGCCCACTCCTGCTTGATCCCGTTATCAACAATGCCACCCTCCCGGTCGCAAACCCTACCACCAGATCGTGCTCTCCCCATATCGTGCTCTCATCCACTGTCAATAACGACACCGGTTCTTGACTAAACGACGTCTCAACATCTCTCAATCACTCCTGTAGCAGCCGGTATCGCCACACGCGCCATCGACGTTGGTATGGAAAAATCTTTGCGGAGAAGTTCAAAGAACTCTATTCTATCAAGTATAGGATCTTAGTTTTTGCTCAATATACGTGACATGTTATGTGCATTAATCTAATTATAGGAAGTATACACGTATAACTTAATTTAATTATTGCATTCAAGGAAGACAGATGGGAATACTCCCTTACACAAAATTGACAAAGATGTTCAAATCCGGATAGATACAAGCAATTCGAATTTTTCACCAAAACAATAAAATGGGCAGACTAAAATATAGTTTGGATAGTACAGATTTCAAGAAATTCTCCGTGACATCTATTTAAACTATAAATCTAATGAAGGGGCTAAAATTCATACCTTCAATGAGAAATGGTTATCTACAAACTTATTGATGCAAAAAAAATCAATTATGTATTCTATTTTTATTCTTTTTCATGTGCCTTTGCAAGTAGGGGTGGAGGAAATTTCCAAAAAAAATATCATTTCTAAATTATCTTGATGATGAACAACTTATTTTTATCAAAACAAATAATAGAATGAAGTGATCCCTATTGGTAGAAGAAGATTTATAGTGAGAAAAGGTAGCAGGATTTCAAGGAATTAAGGACATACACATAAAGATGAACCAATTTCAATCATGAGTCATAGCTCGTTCTCTTCACAGTTGCGCATCTTCTGCAGACAACATAGCTTGGTTGGAATGGCACCAATGAATTGGTTAGTTCTGTTTCTAAGTATTTTAGGGAATTGTGAAAATAATTCGATATGAAATGAATCGAATTCGAATATTCGAAACTCCAAACGTATTGAATTTGAATTTAGATTAGAAATTCGTTTAAAATTCGATTCGAATTCGGATTCGAAAATTTTATAATGAATTGAATCTGAATCTAGGTGGATTCGAATATATTCGATTCGATTAGCACCCCTACTCCACAAGAAGGACGGGAAAGACTCCCACCATATGATCACTTTGTAATGGGAGTACTACATAAACTCCCCGGAATTAGGGTTCTCTGTGTACTCTGTATTCTACTTTCACCACGTACAGAGAAAGCGATCGCCATTGTCCAAGGACTTAGCCCAATTACAGATGAACATTGTAAATCCATGTGCATGCAGTTTGCTTATTTGTGATTGTGCTTGTTTGTCTTCGCTACTCGCAATAAACTGATATCAAAGCATCATGTCCGCCCATATCATCGAGCAAATGACGTCATACAATCAGAAGATTGACATATTCACAAGAAGGAACAAATTTAGTTTTATGGAAAATCTAGATGTGTTTGAAGGGAGGTGGGTAGGCCTCGTGCATCATGGAAGTGTGAGGATCAAATCAAATTCAATAAAAATGGGCTCGTTTTATGAGTCACGATAACAAAGAAAATTTTTAAAAAAATCAATGGAACCACGTGGATTAAGAACCATTCCCAATATGTTCCATCACGATTACATGACTTTAGAATATTCATATGAAGCGTGATCATAATGTAGACGTTTCTAATAGAAGAGACATCCTGTCACGGGTTTGATTCAGCGGAGACAACACTTGCAGGCATGGGGTTGATTGGTGTGCTTCCTGTAATCCAACGAGGAGATCCGACGAAGATGACTCCTTATTTCCTCTAACGAAATCCGTCTCCTTCTTCAAGAACATACGGCGACTAAGAAGAAGATTGTCCATGCGAGATTGGTCTGATCAATCCCACAACACAACAACATGGTAGACCACAGAGGGAACGACCTATCATATGGTGGATTGGCATAGGGTAGGGGATGGACACACAGAGAGAGAAGAGAGAGGTGGTGTGTGGAGAGAGAGATGAGTTTTTAACTTTTGAAAACAACTTATTAGGAAGATAGTCTCTACCTCTCAATTTATATTATTTTGGATGATCTGGATTGCAATCATGATCGTTAAATCAAAGATCTAGATTAAAGGAGTTCATAACCACCTTTAAGATAAAAAAATTGAAAACTAATTATCAACTTAATTATTCAATCAATCTCTTAACAAAATAACCAACAAATAAATAGGATAAAGAAAGAAAAAGAGAGGGATAACCAAGTATATGGTGGATGCCCACTGTGGTACTTCCACCATCGATGTCCACTCCTGTTAGCTAGGACTTTTCTCTTTTCTTTTTATTTTTGGATGTGATATTTATTACAATCAAATACTTATTCATAACTTATTTTGAAAATTTAATTATCATAAAATAATTCCAACTTATTTGTGATAATTGCAAATAGGTCATGAAAAAAAATCATATTCATAGGTCCAATACTAAATGTAACTATATTTATATTTATTGTATAATAATCCAATTCAAATTAATATTAAACTTGTGAATCTTATTTACAATCACATCTCAATTGGATATTGTGGATCTTATATACGCACTATCAATGGGTATTATGGACAACATTATCCACATTAATCTTATCTAGGATAATTAAATTTAAATTAATTATCTCATAATATTCTCTTCACATATCCAAAATAATGTGAATCTTATCCATGTTATCCTTGGATAACTACGAATAACATTATCCAAGATATTGTTATCCGATAAAAGTCATTCCAATTTAACCATCTGAAAATTATTCTCTTTTCTTAATATTCAGATTTATCTCAGATGGAACAATATTTGGACTCCTTCAAGGACAGTGTGCCTTCTCCATGGATACTTAGAGACAAGGTCAAGGTAACTTGTATATGTCATGTATAGTGACGATAATGAGATATAATCCCATATCCATATCTAGATGACCTCTCAGAGATGTCTGATCATATTAGAAAGTGTATCCAATCTTCTCATTGTCCCTGAATGTAATTCAGATCAATATCTAACACTTAGACTAAGACTGGATAAATAATTTTTGAGGAAAGTCACAAAAATCCCTTCATGGGAATAAAAGTGTCATGGTATGCAATTGATTAAGGCCACATCACCCTCAATTATTCCTAATATTGAATATCATACTTACAAGAAGATTACAATTAAACGTGAAGTTTGGATCTCATTTGAACCATCTCATTCATTGTTTTATTTTTAGATTTCTCATTTGATCATTGAAGTTGGTATCGATCATATGCTTTTCAAAAACATATACCATACCTTCAAATCATGTTCTTCTTCAAAAACAAGACAACCATTGATCGAAATTGGTTTGTCTCAATATCTCATGAGTGAGATGATGTCTTTCTAGTTCAATAGTGAATATGCATGACCCATTGAGAGATCATATTACTCATATGGCTTTATATATACACAAGTGCATCGATACATAGTCATTGACTAGGTCGTAAACCTAATGGTCTGTGAAATGTATGTATCAGGCACATCTGTCTTTGGTTAGAGGATTCTGATGAGCCAAAAATCAACCCAAGCGACTTAGGAAAAAGATAGCTAAGGTCGTTGCGACCTCGGTCACTCGAGATAAAATCAGCTCAATCAAAAAAATATGAGGAACAGACCACCAATCAAGTAGATAAAACAAGAAAAATCAAATAGTGGTCCTGGCTATGAGATTAGCCTGGTGTAGCACCCAGGGTCGAACTCAGGGAGCACGAATTGGCCTTGCGGCCTACGAAGTAGTCAAAAATGAAATAAGGAAAAACAAGTGTTTTTGGTGGTTTTTAATATTTTTATATTTTTTTGGATTTTTAATAATGAAAGAAAATAATGAAAAGGCAAAAAACAATCACATTCAACAATTTATTGAAACACTCTAAAAAGCTCCAAAAATTCTAATAAAAATATTTTTATGTTTTTTAGGTTTACTGTTTTTGGTGAACTTTTTGAGATTTTTCTGATTTTTATATAATTTTCTAAAAATGAAAGAAGGCACAAAAAGGGGAAACTGTCCAGTCAGGCTTGGAGGACCAAATTAAAATATAAAATGGTCCTAAAAGAGCCTGGAGGTATTTTTCTTGAAAAATAGAAATAATAAACAAAATTCAGGAGAAATTTTTATTACTTTTTGGATTTTCTATGATTTTCTAGAATTTTTATGAGTTTTTAAGGTTTTTTAATTTTTAAGGTTTTTATATATCCAAAAATAGCAAAAAACGCACAGAAAATAAAACACACCAACATTAACAAGTCCTAATTTTTTTTAGAACTTTTAAAAGAGATTTTGTGTTTTTTTATGATTTTCTAATCTGGACAGAGGCAAAAAGATTGGTTTTTGAATTTTTAAAAATACTAAAAAGGGTCAGAAATGTACCAAAAAATTAGAGAAAATTTTACACAGTGGCAGGAGCCACGTATCCAATTTTCACAAAATTTGGGTTGAATTTGATATTTTATTTAAATCAAACAAAAGCCCACAGTACACAGGGACTTGTTCGCAAGGAAAAGTATTTCTAAGGGCTAGAAAGTAACAAGCTCAGAAGCCTGGGGGTCCTCGTGCAAAATTTCCAAGTCCCCACACGTGCGACACGTGGTCTGGGCACAAAGGGACCCAAATGTAAGAAAACTTAGCTCCGAGGGCTTATTAGCAACATGTGCTAAAAGCCCAGGGTACAAGTTGCAAAATACCCAAATAATTCAACACATGTCGAATAACACCACTCACAGGGGTATGGATGCAAATATCAGAAAGTATTTTTCATTCAGTAACACATCAAAACTACAGCCCAGATCATGCAATTTCACCAAAAACTCACGTGACGAAGCACGTGTCTCACAGAAACAGGGACGAAAATGCAAATAAAGTAAACATCCAGGTCCTCTATGCAATTTTACCAAACTACAAACAACTACTGAAAATATTTACAGGACTAAAATGCAAATGCAAAACATGAGGGGGCCTAAGTGATATTACCCCACTTATTATCCGAGGGCTAGAGTCGCGCCACATGTAGGATCCAATGGCTGCGGGGCACTGCGTCTCAACGAAGGACGCCGGCTCGGATCTGACGGCTGAGGTGTGCCCACGTGGCTGATTTGACGCTCGTGGATCAAGGTCACTCCTCGCTGGATCAAGGGCCATGATCGAGCCTTTGGTATATCTACGATGGCTAGCTCCTCGCACGTGGACACTCCAGATCAAAACTGGGCGAGGAGCGCTCAATCTGACGACGATGAAGGATGCACCAAGAACAGGTCGCCGACAACTTTTGCCGGCCCAAAGCTCGCACTAGGGTCCTCCTCTGTTGCTGCTGAGATGTCCAAGAGCTACGCCTCGATGGTCCGCAGCTGATGCGCCTCTCCGATGAGGCCGGGAAGCTCCGAGGAGCTCCGACGACGACGGCGGCTGGGAGTAGTTGTGCTGAACACGTAGACCCTCAGATGGGCCTCTCCTCGATCTGCAAAACCCACAAACAAACTTCTGGGTCGAGGGCAAAGTGCCTCGACCCGGTGAGAGGGTGAACGGGGGGTTGTATGCGTCGGGGCGGCACCCTCTAGCGATGCGACGACGGAGGAGGGTGGAACTCCCAGTTCCGGGGCGAACTGGGTTGGATGGATGGGCATAGAACGTGCAGAGGAGTGTGGCGGATATGATGGTCGAGTTCGATGATCGATAGGGTGACTGAGGTGGTCGGAATCGACGAATGACGGAGAACGGATGAATTGGGCGTAATCGAAAATTCAAGAAATATGGGAAGAATCAAGGCTACCTGATGCATGGGATCGACTGGGGATGAGCTCGTGGAGCTCTGGTCTTTGCCTCGAGGGTCGTCGAAGGCCCGAGGCTCGGGCACTGCTTTGGGCGGCGCACGACGGCGAGATGCTGCCGGATCAGTGATGGGAAGCTCCTCCGCCTCTCTGCAACACACCAGTCCAAAGCTGTCACTCAGAGGAATCGGGTGGTGGTCCTGGGTGGAAGGGGCGACGCCAAAGATGGCGTGAAATGCGCGGTGGAGATCGGACTTTATACGGCTAGGGGTTCAGCTAGAAGAGGATCGGGCAAGTGATTCGGAGCTCGGACCCCGATGCAAACCTCCGGGCGTGGATCAGGGAAGTATCTGGTACAATCAGGACCTGGGGTTTTCGTAAATGGCGGGCGGATCGAGCGCGGAAAAAGGGGAGAAATCGGGTCGAAAACCCGATCCGCCTGGAAGGGGGTCCGCGGGGGAGAGTTGACCGGGGGTCAACATCCCTAGTGGACCAATGGGAACGCGCCATTTAATATTTATTTGAAAATTCATTTAAAAATAATAAATGAATTATTTTCAAAAAACTTAAAACATGAAAAATATTTCTTTATTTTTTAACTATTTTTTAGTGATTTTTATTTGTTTTTTTGAAATAAAAATAGGGTATGTACAAAATATTATTATTATATACAGGTATATATATGTGTTTTTTATTTTTGATTTTTAATTATTTATTTTTATACAAATTATTCCAATTTTATATTTTATTTATTTATAAGATAAAATTTGGAATAAAGGGGTATTTTTATTTTATTTTTATAATTATTTACAAGGGTTAAATAAATACTTTTATTTATATACATACATGGTATATATACAATGTTGGAAATTGATTTAATTTTTATTTCTTTTTATTTTATTTTATTTTTATGGTTTTTGTTTTATTTATTTACACCATGAAATGTGGGATGAGAAAATATTTTTATTGAATTTTTATTTGTTTATGTATAAGGGAAAATAAATATATAAGTGGTTTTATGTACATGATCTATATAGACAATGAAGAAGGTATTTTATCTCTTTTTATTTTGCTTTTATTTTCCCATTTTTATTTTTATTTTTATATTTACAGATATATACTAATAATTATACACTCATTTTTATTTAGAGGAAAATATTTTTATTTATAAACATAGGTATATGCACACACAAGAGCTTCCCTATCTCCCTCTACTTGGGTTCTTTTGCGGTCAGGCCCATGCTGAGCCCTCCCTTGGGATTAGGTCGCTCAATATTTATTCTAAATATCTCCCTCTTTTCTTTTATTTCTTTATTCTTTTATTTATGCACAAACACATGCTAATTATTGTATTTTACACAATGCACGCTGAATGGTAATTATTGCTATTTACACTTGTCTACATGTGTTTTGCATAGGTTTTGTAGCTAAAATAAAAGAATAAAGAGTGATAAATGGGTATTCATCACCCCCCTATACTTTAACTTTGCTAGTCTCTTAGCAAACACTTATTTGAAAAAGAAGTGAAAAAGAGAAAGAAAAAGCAAAAGAGGAGAAAATGCATGGATCAATGCTGATTATTAAACTTGCCTTCATTAAATTGAAATATGGAGGTCGATCAGATCTTTGGATTATTAATGTGTCGGAACCTTATTTGGACTTAAGCTTAAAACCTAACAACCTCTAAGTTCCACCAATCTATGGACAAGACTCCTTAATAAACCAGATCAGAACAAGTCTACATACACAAACTCTAATGACCATGAATCTTTCCTTGTATGGTGTAAGTGAGATGTAGCTCCCCACGTCAGAAGTAACAAAGAAACAACCTCCCCCAACCTGGTAACTCTAATGCCTCGGTCTAGCAACTCTTTCCTCGAGAAGCGGGGTATTCCCTTCTAAGTTCAAGTGCAACCGGCTCAAGAAGAGGGGAAAGAAGAGAATGGACCATGACCAGCGTAGCCATGTATCCTTGGGAGCTCTAACCAGTGTAGCTGAGTCTCCCGCTGCAAGCTTCATGGGATGGAACATGTATACCATAAGCTTTTGCTTTATTTGACTATGTACACTCCGATGGGATTATTAAATTTTCAATCCGACCCACCACCTTTTTGGAGTTTTTTTCTTTTTGCACTTTTTTTTCATGTGCATCTGTACAACATATCTACATGGTGCAGCATATATACATAAGGAGTTTTTCCTCTTGTGCCAGTAGACTATCCCTTTTTGAAGCTTTATTGCAACCCACGACTTCTGTCTTTAGACTTCATAACCACCAGACCAAGTTGAGACGCACTTCCTTCACTAGAAGAAGAAGAGAGGTTCCTCCTAGAAGTACTACCCTCATATGCTACCCCAAGCCAAAGGAAACTGCCTCCTCACCACCTCATCCGTGGAGAGCTAGGTGCAAAGTGTTGGTGCAAGTAAAGCCATTGTCTCTGAGAGTCATGCGTGTGTTGTTAAGTGCTCTACTTAAGCTCATCAAGATGACATATGTTGATAGCCTAGTGGACTTAAAGAATTAAGTCACCATGTACATGAAAAGCCTTAACCCTAAGCCCTATAATGTTCCTCTTATAATTAGGTGGATTAAGATCTTAATCAAGCTCCATTGTCCAATTTAATTCCAGGCTAGTTTAAATGTCAACTATAATCCAGTAAAAACTATACAAATATTTACAAAGATACTATTTACAAATATTTACACATGTGCAAAATTTTTGAAAAATGTTTTGAAACCATGGATGTGTGCATGAATGCAAGTTTTGCAAAATATGTACACAAATTTACACGAGGTTTTTGCAAACTTTTGATTTTCAAAACATTTTGGAAAAATTTTGTACTATATACATAATTTTGATAAGAAAATATTTACAATCTATTCACACAAAAAGTTTTTACAAACCTTTTTACAAAAATAATTTTGTACAATAGCTATGTATGTGCAATAAAAGAATGTTTATTTACAAGGAAAATTTTTTAAATTTTATGGATTTTTGGGTTTTTAGCCATTTTTATTTATTAATACACTCACACAAAGTACGAGTTATGGCTAAAGTATATATGAAATATATACACACCCCCTATACTTAGCTCGAATGATGTCCTCAGAGTGATCAAGAGCGATGAAGAAGACATAACTCGTGCTTAGTATAGGGAAGTGAAAAGGAATGGCTATATACAAAGACGAATCAAAGAATAGAATGAAGAGAACTCGGTGTTTCCCCCTATACTTAGGATCAAGTAATCCTAAGTATAGCAAGCTGTACATGAAGGGGAATCCGAGTGAAGGATGTACAGGTTCTACCCCCCATACTTAGGGTGAAATATCCCTAAGTATAGGCAGCAAAACAGGGGTAGAAAGAATCAAAAGAATACCCGAGAGTCCTACATCCCCCATATACTTAGGGTAAAGTACACCCTAAGTATAGCATAATCATAAGATGAGAAAAGGGATGTGGGACTAAAGAATAGAGTGATATGGACAATTGCATCTATACAGGTCGGAAGAACAGTGATAATCAGGTGTGAGATGCAATAGATGTGAGCCAAGAGACCACATCTCACACAAAGTGAATTGGGGCAACATCAACGACCCACGGCTCATGATCTAGATATGGCTTGAGCCGCTAGCCGTTCACTCGAAAGGTAGCATCAGAAGACAACTCAGATATATCAATACTCCCATTGTCATGCACCTTTCTAACTAGATAAGGTCCCTTCCATTTGCTCTGCAGCTTCCCTGGAAATAATCGAAGCCTAGCATCAAACAACCATACTCTCTGTCCTGGCTCAAACTGCTTGTGGCTGATATGAGAATCATGCCACTCCTTCACTCTCTCCTTATAATGTAGGTTGTTTAAAAAGGCGGTATCACGAAGCTCCTCCAGGGCTGCTAACTCTGCCCTCCTCTGATCTCCTACACTCTCTGGATCCAAAAGTATATCAGTGACTGACCAAAGTGACCTATGTCTCAGCTCAACAGGTAAATGGCACGGCTTGCCATAAACGAGGCGAAAGGGAGATGTACCTAAAGGAGTCTTGAAAGACGTCCGATATGCCCACAAGACCGAGTCCAAAAGCTGTGACCAATCCTTTCGGTCAGGGCGGACGACTTTCTGCAATATAGTCTTGATCTCCTTGTTCGACACTTCAGCAAGACCATTCGTCTGAGGGTGGTATGGAGTGGCAACTCGATGGTCTATGCTGAACTCGCTAGCAAGGGCCTTTACCTTGTCATTGACGAAATGAGACCCCCCGTCTGATATCAACACTCGAGGTACCCCAAACCGTGAAATGAAATTCTTCCTCAAAAATCTGCAAATAGTCCTAGCATCTGCGGTTCGGGTGGGGTTGGCCTCAACCCAACGACTCACATAATCCATGGACAACAGAATGTACTCAAATCCCTGACTCTCAGGGAATGGACCCATGAAATCGATGCCCCGTACGTCAAAAACCTCACAGAAGTGTATGGGCTGCATCGGCATCATATCATGCTGTCCACAAGTGCCCATCCTCTGACAGGTAGTACACCTCTTCACGAAATCATCAGAGTCCTTGAAGAGAGTAGGCCACCAAAGGCTGGATTGGAGCACTTTCTGTGCCGTTCTCCTCCCTGAGTGATGTCCTCCTGCCTCAAGCTTGTGGCAGTAAGTAAAGATGCTGTGATGCTCCTCCTAAGGAATGCACCAACGCCAGATACTATCCCCTCCCTCATGGTAAAGGACGGGATCCTCCCAATGGTAACTTGGCCTTCACGAGGAAGGTCTCAAGTTTCTGCCTGGGCCAATCTTGTGGAACTTTCTTGGCGATAAGATAGTTCACAATATCGGCATACGATGGGAGCGATGCGATAGCAAGGATCGCCTCATCTGGGAAGGCCTCACTAATAGGGTCAATCTGCTCAGAATCCTCAAGATGCTCCAATCGGGAGAGATGATCCGCCACCACATTATTGACACCAGTCTTATCCTTAATCTCTATATCAAATTCCTGGAGTAGAAGGATCCATCTGATCAATCTAGCTTTGGCATCCTTCTTCGCCATAAGGTACCTGACGGTGGTATGATCAGTAAAGATGGTCACTCTAGATCCAATGATGTAAGATCTGAACTTATCTAGGGTGAAAACTACGGCTAGCATCTCCTTCTCAGTGACAGTATAGTTCCGCTGCGCGTCATCCAATGTACGACTAACATAGTGAATGGAAAATGGGACTCCATCCCTCCTCTGTCCCAGCACGGCCCCCACGGCAAAATCGGAGGCGTCCGTCATGATCTCGAATGGGAGAGACCAATCAGGTGGCTGGAGAACAAGAGCCACTACAACACATCTCTTGAGAGTCTCGAATGATGAAAGACACTTGTCATCGACAAGGAACTCGGTGTCTTTCGTCAGCAGATCAGTCAACGGTCGGGAAATACTACTGAAATCATAAATGAAACGCCAGTAGAAATCGACGTGCCCCAGAAAAGACCGTAACTGCTGCAGGTTGGACGGTGGTGCGAGTTTGCTAATGACATCCACCTTGGCCAGATCAACCTCCATGCCCCTGTTGGAGATGATGTGGCCAAGCACCGTCCCTTGAGTCACCATGAAGTGAATCTTCTCCCAAGATAATACCAGGCGAACCTCTATGCATCGCTGAAGGACTCGGTTTAGGCAGTCAAGACAGGAGTCGAATCCGTCGCCGTAGACCGAGAAGTCATCCATGAAGACCTCCAAGCACTCCCCTACCATATCCGAAAAGATAGACAACATGCATCTCTGAAAAGTCGCAGGGGCATTGCATAGCCCAAACGGCATGCGTCTGAAGGCATATGTCCCAAAGGGACAGGTGAAGGTAGTCTTGTCCTGGTCCTCTGGCACAATGGCCACATGATTGTAGCCGGAGTACCCATCCAAAAAGCAGTAGTGGATCTTCTCTGCCAGTCTCTCAATGATCTGATCTATAAAGGGTAGGGGGAAATGATCCTTCTTGGTGGCCTGGTTGAGTCATCTATAATCTACGCAGACCCGCTAAGAAGTGGGTACCCGGGTAGTGATCTCCTCTCCAGACTCCGTGACAACAGTAGTGATGCCCATCTTCTTGGGCACTTCATGCAACGGACCAACCCACTTGGAGTCGGAGATTGGGTAGATAAAATCGGCGCTCCACCACTTCGAAATCTCCTTCATGACAACCTCTCTCAGATTCGGGTTCAGCCGCCGTTGGAACTCACGCGACGGCTTCGCCTCATCCTCGAGATAGATGTGGTGAGAGCATAGAGCCGGACTGATCCCCTGGAGATCGGCTACACTCCATCCTATCACCTTGCGGTTCTTTTCAAGAACCCCCATCAGACGTGATTCTTTCTCTCCTGTCAAATCAGCGGAGATAATGACTGGGTACATCTCATGCTCACCCGCAAGGAACCTATACTTCAACGACGCTGGTAGTGGCTTCAGCTCTGGACAAGTCGGTGCTGACAAATCTAGCTTCTGAAGAATCCGCGTGTATGCTGCCAAATCTGCTCGGGAAAATGAGAACTCTCTATCGCAAACTGGATCTGGAGAAGGCTGCTCAACTGTACTGTCTCTGCTCTGCATGGCATCAACCTCCTCCCTAGCTGTAGGCTCAGTAGAAGTCAGATCTGGTATAAGCTCATCAAACTCTGCCCAATCAAAATCTGACTCTGAGGGATCTGTATCATCATCACAAAATAACTCTGTCTCGCAGTCGAGAACTGAATCTGCCAACTGAAAAGTATCCTGGACCAGGAGTGTGCTCTCCAAGCTATCCTCTGATGGCATCTCTGCATCAACGGTATCTGAGGGTGAGAGGATGGCATGTGCGTCTGGATCTACCCACACTGCCTCGTCATCTGTGATCACAAAATTGCAGTCCTGGTGGATGTCTGGCCCTGCATCTATCATCTGCTCTAAATCTGTGCTTGGCTCTGAGCATGCTGAATCTCTGGCTCTGATGTCCTCGACCGTATCTATTTATACACTCTCGCCCTCGACGCAAAAGTATACCTTCCCGCTATCATGGTCGGTCATTGCCTTGGCTGTGGCCAAGAACGGGCGACCTAGAATGATGGAGGTATCAGTCACAGACTCATGGATCTCCATGTCCAACACAACGAAGTCCACGGGGAATTGCAGGCCCTGAATCATGACGAAAACGTCCTTCAGCAACCCCTTCGGCCTCTTGACAGATCGAACAACAAACTGAAGGGCTGTCCTGCTCTGTCGTAGAGTGCCCAACTCGAAGCGGTCGAGAAGGGCTGCCGGAAGTAGGTTGATCGAAGAACCGCTGTCTAATAGAGTGCGGTCGAACCTCTGCTCTCTGATATGGAATCTGACATATGGGGCTCCTGAATCTGGCCTCTTGGCCGGCAGACAGTTCTGAATCGCAAAACACGTGGCTCTGGTCAGCACATGGATCTCTGACTGGTGGTTCCTCCTCTTCCTCCTAACTGTAGTCCTGTCTCTGAGCGATCTCTAGAGTAGAGGGATGTGTTGCAAGGCCTCCTGAAGAGTCAGCTGAATGTGGAATCGGTCGATCATCTGCTGGCTGAACTCTTCCTGCTGTTTCTTTTTTTTATTTTCTATTTTCTTCCCCTTTCCCATGTAGAGTGCTCTAGGGAAGGGGATCACAGGGTCCTTCTCAGATGAAGGACTAGGAGAGGGTCTAGACTGCTCAAGCACGGCAGAATCCACACATAAATCATCATGCACCACAGGTGGATCATAATAAAACAAACCTTTTCCTTTATTGCCAGATAAGTCTTGAGATACATGAACAGATGGAAAGACTACAGGACTAGCAGAAGTGGAAACGGTGGCATCAACACCACCCTCGGTTGGTCGGCTCGCGGCATCAGCACCACGCTCTGGCTCGGCAACAATGGTGGCATCAATACCACCTCCTCTGTCTGGTGAAGTGACGGCCTCAGTACCGTCGGTGGGATCAGCATCCATGGTGGCATCGGTACTACCGTCATCATCTCTCACGGCATCAGTACCGCGCTCCTCCTCGTCCGGCGCTCTGGAAGTGGCCTGGGAACGTCGCTCAGACGAGGCGCCACCTGCTGGCATCCTACCGCTCCTAAGTGTGACAAAGTCAGTATCAAAAAGATAGGCAGGCATATCACCAAAAGCATCACTAGGAGTGGCATACTCTGTGAAATCTACCTGCTCAGACTTCCTCTTCAGGTTGTTCGGGTTCGACTCAATCTGGGCAGGGATGGCGGCCTTCCCTCTCACAATCTCCCGCACCTCCTGGCGGAACTCATCCATCTTCCGTCTAAAAATAGCATGTTGATCTGTCAAGAGGCGGGCTATGTCATCTAAGACTGGGTTCTCAAAGGATGGCCCATGAGAATCTGACGGGTGGCCTCGCTGGTAATGAGGTTGCTGCTGTGTCTGGTACTGCGGGTGAGAGGGGTACTGTTGTGGATGAAACTGATGTTGCTGAGGCTGATCTCGCCTCCAAGACTGTCCCTGCTGATGGGGACGAGGACCATACTGTTAAGACTGCTGTTGCTGCTGGTGGTGGTACATTGGGGGCTGCTGCTGTTGGTGATCTCTCTGATAGCTGTACTGGCCACCCTGAACCTGAGGCTGCTGCTAGGAACTAGCACCTCCGGCTGACCAACGAAATCCGGGATGATCTCGTCGGATACCGGGCTGGGGGCGGTCGTACCAAATCACGTTGACGTCCATCAACGACTCCTTCTCATAGGTGACTAGTGGGAGTACGGCCAGAGGCTGATCCGGCTGGTAGACCACCATCTGTGTGTCGGGAGATGGTGGTGACTGGTAAGAAGGCTGCGGCTACTGGTACGGCTCCGCCTGTACAAGGTGAACCTGTCGAGGCTGCTGGTGGCTGGAGCGCTGGGACAAGCTGCCGGTGCTACTCGGATCGCCCTGTGCCTGAAGACGGGGCTGGGAAGCCGTCTGTGCCTCCTGGAGACACATGCGCTGTGTCTTCAGCTCACTCAGAGTCTGTGCCATCTGCTCCATTTGCATGATACCCTGGCACTGCTTCTTCTCAATGATCTCCATCCAGTCCAGCTTCTCGCTGATGATGCCCATTTCAGCGACTGTGGACTCGGCCTGTGTTGCTGCCGCTGACGAAGTGGATGGACCGGTGTCAACCCGTGCTATCCTCTGGTACTGCACGGTCTATGGCTGGGGGCGTCCCTGTGTGTAGAGTCGGGTCTGGGACATCACTGTGTAGTTCTCGACCATCTCCTCGTAGATTCCCCAGACCTGATCATGATCCTTGGCGAAGTAGGACCCGCCACAAGAAGCGTTCACCAGGCCCTGCAGCTCTGGTGTCAACCCGCAGAAAAAACTCTGAAAAAGGTTCGGCTTCGAGATGTTATGGTGCGTCATCTGTCTGTCAACTCTCTAAACCTCTCCCATGCCTCGTGGAATTGCTCATTGGGGAGCATGGAGAAGTTGCTGATCAGGGCCCTCGTTGCGTTCGTCCGCCCGAGTGGATAGTACTTGTTCAAGTACTCGGTGCGGAGCTACTCCCAGGTGTACACAAACCTCCCTAAGTGCTTCAGCCAGTTGGCTGCTCTGTCTGCCAGGGAGAAAGGAAAGGCAATCATCTTGATGGTATCCTCATCCACCTGACGGTCGTGGACGGTGCTGCAGATCATCTCAAACTCCTGGAGATGAAGATGGGGCTCCTTTGTGGCGAGCCCATGGAATCGGGGTAGAAGCTGAAGAGTGTTCGGGGGGAACTTGAAGTCCCCCACGATAGCTGGTAGAGCAACCCAACGGCGCGTCAAAGTCGATCCGGGGTTGTGCAACTCCCGCATCGGTCTTGGAGGCTCTGCTGCTGCTACTGCGACTGCTGCTACGGCTGCGGCCGCGGCGGCTGCTGTCGCACCACCGGGTATCCTCGGTCCGTCGTCTGCGCCACGCTGCTCACGGTCAGCTCTCATATGCTCCATATCTCTCCGTATCTCAATCATGAAGGCACCCTGATCCCTCAACTGCTGCTGCACTGAATCAAGGGAGGCGATCAGGGTGTTGTTGATCGCATCCTGGTCCAGGACAAATGTTTGCTCTGGTCGGGGACCTCCGGTGCGGTCATCGCTGCTGCTGGCCATGGTCTCTACAAAGGCAAAAGACCCAAACTCAGGTGACGATAAATCATCTGACTGTGGTCTCTCATCTGGCACTGGCATCTCAGGAATGGTAGAAGGATGATCGAGGGGGAACAGGGCGGAGTCGAACTCGGGTTCGGAGAGCAGGTCTGAGCTCTCATGAACCGACCTAGATGAGTGGGCTGGAGTGCTGAAAAGCGGTGAAGCCAGAGGCTGCCTAAGAGACCTCCTGCCCATCATCATGATCGGGCGAGTCGGGCAGATGGGATCTGGAATCAACTATGATGAGCAAACCCCGGATTCACCTACTCAACGCGAGCTGAAGATCGTAAGAGTTCGGTCAATTATCTTGTTAGTTTTTATTAGGTGATCAAATCAGGATAGAAGAACGGTTACGTGACCTGTTGGGAATCCAATCCACTGAACAGACTATCCCGTATGAAAGGCCGGTAGTCTGATCGGGGCTCGGATATGGCTCTATCCTAGTGTGCGGGTCACTCTCTCGCTCAAGCAAACCAGACAATGAGGGGGTTGCTCTCCCTAAGACAAATTTTTAGGTGGAGTATCTTTTAGGGTCAAGTTGGATTAGCAGTCCCAATTTTATAGTTTTTTATTTTTTAAGTATTTTTCAATATCAAACAACGCCTAACGAATTTTTCGGTTCTCCTGATTATTTTAAGTCCAAAACAGGGGGAGAAGGCGAAAAAGCCGATGCGCGAAAATCAAAGATGCATGCAGAGTAAGAAATGTGTACCTGACTCCAGCAGTCTACATGCAGGGTGATGCGCGCATAAAATAAAAGACGGAATATAAACTACCTATATGATGTACGCGGTAAAACCGTCCCTAGCAGAGCAATTTCTACACGAAAAGAACTATAGCCGGGTACTCGAGCCTAGGTCCGGAGTCTTATCTTGGGAGCCACTCGGTGTCCGCCACAACGGATCTTGCACGCGCTGTATGTGACTCCTCAAGGCACGTGGACCAGAGCTCTAATAAGCGGCTTTTTCTTGTGATTTAATTAATTAGGTCTAATTATTCGAACTATGGGAACAAGCAGATATTAAGGTATTTGGATCCTAATTAATTACGTCACAGTCAAATAAAATCGTAAGCTAAGGCTGAAAACCGTGTAAATCAGATAGACAGTAAATAAACGGTCAAAACTTGATAAAATCGTGAAAAAGCCGCGAAAAAACGATGGGGTCCCCCGACACACCGATGCTCGGCGAAACAGACCCCGAGAGTATAAGTGTCTCTGAAAGTTCTGTCCCTGTATTATTACAATAATAAAATGTGCTGAAAATAAATCTAAACTACTCTAAGCTACTTCGTGGCTATTCCGCGGCTCCCGCACTTCTGCTCGCTCCTCGCGTCCTCCTATGGCTCTGTAGAGAAGAGAGCCGCCTCCGACTCTCGCGGTTGCATCGGCTTCCGAAGAAGCCGCCTCGATCCTCGAGCCCTCGCAAGAAATCAAACAGAGTGATCAGACCAGATTATTATATACAAACAACTCAGAAAAATATATACAAAAAAATATATACAGAGAGCTGCGAAAAGAAAAACCGCGGAAAACTCAAATGCGACTACTAAGCCGTGCTCCCCGGCAACGGCGCCATTCTGATGAGCCAAAAATCAACCCAAGCGACTAAGGAAAAAGATAACTAAGGTCGTTGTGACCTCAGTCACTCGAGATAAAATCAGCTCAATCAAGAAAATATGAGGAACATACCACCAATCAAGCAGATAAAACAAGAAAAATCAAATAGTGGCCCTGGCTATGAGATTAGCCTGGTGTAGCACCCTGGGTCGGACTCAGGGAGCATGAATTGGCCTTGCGGCCTACGAAGTAGTCAAAAATGAAATAAGGAAAAACAAGTGTTTTTGGTGGTTTTTAATATTTTTACATTTTTTGGATTTTTAATAATGAAAGAAAATAATGAAAAGGCAAAAACAATCACATTCAACAATTCATTGAAACACTCTAAAAAGCTCCAAAAATTCCAACAAAAATATTTTCATGTTTTTTAGGTTTTTTTGGTTTTGGTGAATTTTTGAGACTTTTCTTATTTTTATAAAATTTTCTAAAAATGAAAGAAGACAACAAAAAGGGGAAACTGTCAGTCAGGCTTGGAGGACCGAACTAAAATATAAAATGGTCCTAAAAGAGCCTGGAGATATTTTTCTTGAAAAATAGAAACAATAAACAAAATTCAGGAGAAAAGTTTATAAATTTTTGGATTTTCTATGATTTTCTAGAATTTTTATGAGTTTTTAAGGGTTTTTTAATTTTTAAGGTTTATATATATATATATATCCAAAAATAGCCAAAAATGCATAGAAAATTAAGCACACCAAAATTAGCAAGTTCTAATTTTTTTAGAATTTTTAAAAGAGTTTTTGTTTTTTTTATGATTTTCTAATCTCGACAGAGGCAAAAAGATTGGTTTTTGAATTTTTTAAAATACTAAAAAGGCTCAGAAATGTACCCAAAAATTAGGGAAAATTTTACACAGTGGCAGGAGCCAGTATCCAATTTTCACAAAATTTGGGTTGAATTTATTATTTTTTTAAATCAAACAAAAGCCCACAGTGCACAGGGACCTGTTCGCAAGGAAAAGTATTTCTAAGGGCTAGAAAGTAACAAGCTCAGAAGCCTGGAGGGTCCTCGTGCAAAATTTCCAGGTCCCCACGCCGCGGCACGTGGTCTGGGCACAGATGGACCCAAATGTAAGAAAACTTAGCTCCGAGGGCTTATTAGCAACAGGTGCTAAAAGACCAGGGTACAAGTTGCAAAATACCCAAATAATTCAACACATGTCGAATAACACCACTCACAGGGGTATGGATGCAAATATCAGAAAGTATTTTTCATTCAGTAACACATCAAAAGTACAGCCCAGATCATGCAATTTCACCAAAAACTCACGTGACGAAGCACGTGTCTCACAGGAACAGGGACGAAAATGCAAATAAGGTAAACATCCAGGTCCTCTATGCAATTTTACCATACTACAAACAACTACTGAAAATATTTACTAGACTAAAATGCAAATGCATAACAGGAGGGGGCCTAAGTGAAATTACCCCACTTATTATCCGAGGGCTGGAGTCGTGCCACGTGTAGGATCCAACGGCTGCGGGGCGCTGCGCTTCAACGAAGGACGCCGGCTCGGATCTGACGGCTGAGGTGTGCCCACATGGCTGATCTGACGCTCGTAGATCAAGGGCACTCCTCGTTGGATCAAGGGCCACGATCGAGCCTCTGGTATATCTACGGTGGCTGGCTCCTCGCACGTGGACGCTCCAGATCAAAACTTGACGAGGAGTGCTCGATCTGACGACGACGGAGGATGCACCAAGAACAGGTCGCCGGCGACTTTCGCCGGCCCAAAGCTCGTGCTAGGGTCCTCCTCTGCTGCTGCTGAGATGTCCAAGAGCTTCGCCTCGATGGTCCGCAGCTGATGCGCCTCTCCGATGAGGCCGGGAAGCTCCGAGGAGCTCCGGCGATGACGACGACTGGGAGTAGCTGTGCTGAAGGCGTAGACCCTCTGATGGGCCTCTCCTCAATCTGCAAAACCCACAGACAAACTCCTGGGTCGAGGGCAAAGTGCCTCGACCCGGTGAGAGGGTGAACGGAGGGTTGTATGCGTCGGGGCAGCACCCTCCGGCGATGCGACGACGGAGGAGGGTGGACTCCCAATTCCGGGGAGAACTGGGTTGGATGGATGGGCGTAGAACGTGCAGAGGAGTATGGCGGAGATGATGGTCGAGTCTGACGATCGATAGGGTGACTGAGGTGGTGGGAATCGACGAATGACGGAGAACGGATGAATTGGGAGTAATCGAAAATTCAAGAAATATGGGAAGAATCAAGGCTACCTGATGCGTGGGATTGACTGGGGATGAGCTCGTGGAGCTCTGGTCTTCGCCTCAAGGGTCGTCGAAGGCCCGAGGCTCGGGCGTTGCTCTGGGCGGCGCACGGCAGCGAGATGCTGCCGGATCAGTGACGGGAAGCTCCTCCGCCTCTCTGCAACACACCGGTCCAAAGCTGTCACTCAGAGGAATTGGGTGGAGGTCCTAGGTGGAAGGGGCAACGCCAAAGATGGCGTGAAATGCGTGGCGGAGATCGGACTTTATACGGCTAGGGGTCCGGCTAGAAGAGGATCGGGCAAGTGATTCGGAGCTCGGATCCCGATGCAAACCTCCGGGCGTGGATTAGGGAAGTATCAGGTACAATCAGGACCCGGGGTTTTCGCAAATGGTGGGCGGATCGAGCGCGGAAAAAGAGGAGAAATCGGGTCGAAAACCCGATCCGCCTGGAAGGGGGTCCGCGGGGGAGAGTTGACCGGGGGTCAACATCCCCCGTGGACCAATGGGAACGCGTCATTTAATATTTATTTGAAAATTCATTTCAAAATAATAAATGAATTATTTTCGAAAAACTTAAAACATGAAAAATGTTTCTTTATTTTTAAACTATTTTTTAGTGATATTTATTTATTTTTTTGAAATAAAATAGGGTATGTACAAAATATTATTATTATATACAGGTATATACATATGTATTTTTTATTTTTGATTTTTACTTATTTATTTTTATACAAATAATTCCAATTTTATATTTTTTTATTTATAAGATAAAATTTGGAATAAAGTGGTATTTTTATTTTATTTTTATTAATTATTTACAAAGGTTAAATAAATACTTTTATTTATATACATACATGGTATATATACAATGTTGGAAATTGGTATAATTTTTATTTCTTTTTATTTTATTTTATTTAAATGGTTTTTATTTTATTTATTTACACCATGAAATGTGGGATGAGAAAATATTTTTATTGTATTTTTATTTGTTTATTTATAAGGGAAAATAAATATATAAGTTGTTTTATGTACATGGTGTATATAGACAATGAAGAAGGAATTTTATCGCTTTTTATTTTGCTTTTATTTTTCCCATTTTTATTTTGATTTTATATTTACAAATATATACCAATGATTATACACTCATTTTTATTTAGAGGAAAGTATTTTTATTTATAAACATAGGTATATGTACACACAAGAGTTTCCCTATCTCCCTCTACTTGGGTTCTTTTGCAGTCAGGCCCATGCTGAGCCCTCCCTTGGGATTAGGTCGCTCAATATTTATTCTAAACATTTCCCTCTTTTTTTATTTCTTTATTCTTTTATTTATGCACAAAAACATGTTAATTATTGTATTTTACACAATGCATGCTGAATGGTAATTATTGCTATTTACACTTATCTACATGTGTTTTGCATAGGTTTTGTAGCTAAAATAAAAGAATAAAGGGTGATGAATGGGTATTCATCAATGGATGCCTATATTGTGATAGTATATGACATGGGTCTTAGTTATCTTGATCTAGCTAAGTCCAACTCTTTGACTTAACTCATTCAACACCGTTATATCTCTATTACTATACAGAGGACATGCATTAAGAGATCGGTCAGATATCAGCCATTAGAGTAGAGATTGTCATTACCTTCTCAGACTTGAGATCCTGTCTTGATAATCATTTGATGGTGTTGTTGATTCCTCAATCTAACTCTTTAGATATTCAACTCAACACTAGCATCTACAATCCAACCTTTATATCAACAATTATATGATATCAAGGTGGTTGAGATACATAACCCTATTGTACTTAGGACCCATTAATAAGTTTTTGCAAATAGATAAATTATAATCTCAGAAAGGAAGTAAAAAATCATAAATTGTTGTTAGCATTTGATTACAATAACAATTATTGTGGAAATAGTTCATCCAGAGCTTACATGTCTATCAATCTTCCACTAACACTCGGAATCGTTCACTTAAAATCTTCAAATACGTACATTATATGATGGTCAAAAATATTTTCATTTAACAATTTGGTAAGGGGATTAGTAATGTTGTCGTCACATGTAACCTTGGTCATCATGATGTCACCATGTTTCTTTGTGTCTCAAATTATATCGCACTTCCTCTCCATGTGTTTACTCTTTTGAAGTCATATGTGTTCCTTCGTTTGAGTTACAACTCTTGTGTTATTGCAGAGCAACGAGATATAAGTATCCAAGGAAACTATGTTCAGTTTCAAAATGAACATGTACAACTACATTGCCTTTTTAGCAACATATGATGCAACAATGTGCTTAGCTTCTATTGTTCAATCAGATGTGGTATCTTATTTCAAACTTCTCTAGTGCATATCACTACCATCAGATAGGAATACGAACCTGGAAGTTGAGTTTGTCATCTAAGTCAGACTGGAAGTCTGAATCTGCTTATCCTGAGACCTAGAAATCACTATCTCCATAGATCAAGATTTAATTTTGCATCCTTCTTAGATGCTTGAAGATGTTCTTCATTACATTCTAGTATTTTTCTCAATAGCAAGATTGAAAATGCTTTACCACTTTCATTGCATGACAAATTTCTCGCCTTGTATACATCATGGCATACATTAGGATTCCTACATCTGATGCATAACGACATCCAGGCATTGCTTTATTTTCCTAAATAATCTGGGGAGACATCCCTCTAGATAGATGGACTTCATGTCTTAAGGGAAGGAAGGCTTTCTCGAAGTTATTAATTTGGAATATTACGAAGATCTTCTTAACGTACATATGTTGTGACAACCTCAAATCCTCTTTTCTCTATTTTTGAATAACTTCAAACCCAAGATACAAGATGCTTATCCAATATCTTTAATCTCATAGGTATGTGACAACTAAACATTAATACTAGTTATCATCCATGTATCATTCCCAATGATAAGGATGTCATCTATGTGAAGCATGATGAACACAATAGAGCTCCACTAGGCTTATTGTATATAGAAGGATCATAAAGATTATGAACAAAATCATAACTCTTTGTTGTTTCATCAAATCTGATGTTCGATCTACGAGAATCTTACTTGATTCCATAGATGAACTTATTCAGCTTGCACATTTTGACTTCCTCAATCATGTACCCTTGAGGTTGCTCCATACAGATAATCTCTTCGATGGAGGAATGTTTTTATGGCATCCATCACCAGATGTTGTGATCAATATATCCAGCTATAGCTAGCAATGTATTGGTAGATTTAAGCATGCCCATGAGAGAAATGTCTCATTGTATTTGATGCCTTTTATTATGTGTATCCTTTGTCTACGAGCCGTAGTTTGAAGGTCTCTATGTTCACATCAGATCCCCTCTTTCTCTTGAAGATCCATTTACACCCCGGTTTTACCTCCTTAAGTGGATCCTCTAGAGTCCATACACCATTCTTGTGCATGGAATCTATTTCAGACTTCATGGTTAGCATCCATCTTTCCATGTCATGATTCATGATGATTCATCATGTGAAGTAGTATCGCTATCAAACTCTTCAGATACATAGAAACACTACCATTCAGGTGGTCTAACTACCCTCGAATTCTTTTAGATATGTATGGGTGTTTCATCTTCAATTATCTCTTTAGTTTCTATCTTAGTAATCATATTATCATCCCGAGATTTTATGAGTTCCTTTATTGCATTCTTGTCTTGACTCTTAGGGGACGTTTAGGCAATATTTTGATATAGGGTTATCTTGTTGGGGATTATCATACCAAAAAAGGATTATCTGGTTACTGACCTTTGTGTGTATTTTAGTGTTTGGATGATTTGTTGTTGAAAAGATTTGTTGCAATGTGATTTTATTGAAGTTTGAAAAAATGATTAGAGGTTATGTATTTTATAATTTTTAGATGGGAAATTGTATACTATAATTTTTTGAAACAGAAGAGAGAGAAATGGGTGGTTTGAAATATTAAATGAGAGACATGGTGGTTTTCAGGTGGGTCTTATATGAGAGGGAATAAAATATAGTATATGGGGTCCACTAGGATGGAAAAGATATATTTAATGTAAAATCTTAAGGACCCCATGGATTTTTAGGGAAAATCCGAAATTCCCATGTTTTCCCAAATCCAAAAATAACATTAAAGAAGTCATCCTTCAAGAATTTCACATACCTAGAGATGAATACCTTTGATTCTTTTGGTCCTAAAGTTGGTATCCAATACCATACCATCATTATACAACCAATGAAGTAGAACTCTCTAGTGTGAGTTTTAAGCTTACTTGCTTGCACCAAGAAACCCTAAATCCTCAAGTGTCTAATACTGAGCTTGGTTCCAAATCAAAGTTTGTGAGGGTTAGGTACCGATTTGATTGAAATCTTGTTAAGGATATACATTGCAGTCTCTATTGCATATCCATAGAACCTAAGAGGTAATTGTTCTTTGCTCATCATCGATCTGACCATCACCATTATGGCCCTTCTGCATCCTCAATAACACCATTTATTTGGGGAGTTCCAAATGAGTGAGATTGTATACAATTCCTTTTTCTTTCTCGTATTCCTTGAATTCATCTAATAGATACTCACCACCTCAGTCAGATTGACTTGGTTTGAACTTCTATCGATTTTGTTCTCAACCAAAGCCATAAATTCGTTGAAATAATCAAACGTTTCAAATTAATTATGTAATAGGAGGACAACCATGTATAATGAATGGTTATCGGTGCGGTAGATGTTACTTAATAATGATATCCATTTCGAGTCACAAACTTGAAAGGATCATATACATCGGTATGTATAATGTCAAGTATACCTTCGCTTCATATACCCTTACTTAGGAAAGGTCTTCTAGTCATTTTACCTCAGAATTCTATGTTCGCAAGTTGGTAAGACACGGATCTTTAGAAAATCTAATAGTATATCCTTTACCAACCTATTGATCCTATCAATAGACAAATGAGTAAACCTTTGATGTCATATCATGGTTGAATGATCTCCATCCTCTCTAGATCGCTTAAGCTTTGTATTAGTGTTAATAACATTCATGACACAATTATTGATGCACAATTCAAATAGTCCACCAAGAAATAGAAAACCTTCATTTATCATAATGACTTATGATACATTTTTTACAAAATTGGAATGAATATCCACTTCTAGCTAATTTAGATACAGATAATAAGTTTCTTCTAACATTCGAAATATATAGACACTCTCTAAGCATTAGGAATCTCCTACTAGATAGTGATTATTGACAGATCTTGATGGTAACTTGTGCAACAATTGCAACAGATCCCATCTGCATGCCTATCTCATCTTCATCAGCTTTCTAATTTTTTGAAATAGATGTAGCAAATTCAATACATGAACAGAAGCACCAGAATCAATGACCCACTATCTTATGATCCTACAAGAAAATTAGTTTTAATAATGAAAATAGATCTCATAGTTGATGTAGCATTACCTTTACCTGTCTTTACGATTTTCAAGTAATATAGACATTTAAGCTTCTAGTTCCCAGCATCTTGTATTGATGACATATATCTTTCTTGGATGTCAAATTTGTGGAACTTTAAGAGGATGAGGCCTTTTGACTCTTCTTCTTTTTTTAGGTTGGACCCTTCTGAGATCCATGCTTCCGATTGCGCTTTCCTCTTATCTATGCAACTATAGCACTACTAGCATGATTCTACTTCTCCATGACATCCTCCTAGGACTTCAAGGATGATGTTGATTCAGGTTGGTCAAACTTAACTTGTTTAAGTGGTATAATACCATAAAGTTGTTTAAAGACTTAAACATAGACAACAAAATGAAGTTCGACTACATATCTACATCCATCTATGCCCCAAAGGTCTCTAGCTCAGAGAGATAATCAAATATTTTCATATGATCTCTAACTGAGGTTCCTTCCTACATATTAAAGCGAATACGTCTTTTAGGAGATTGTAGTGTAGCATGCAGTTCAAATCACCAAACACCTCTTTCGTATTCAACATTATATCATGAAACTTCTCAACATCCACATGTTCCTTCTGAAGCACACTGGACAAAGACCCCAAAATATAATAGTGAGCCACCAAGTGATCATTTTCATATTTTTCATTATATTGTTCTTCTTCCACTAACTTAGGATTCTCAAACTTGTTCTTAGTGAGCACGTAGTTGATGCACTGTGCAAAAAGAACATGTTATAATTTCAGAGCCAATCAAAATAGTTTGGTCTAGTAAATTAGTTGACTTCCAGAAGCTTGATGAGAGGGTTCATAGATTTCATCTAAGATTAAGACATACACTTATTAATATAGACTTATAAGATATATAAATTTATTTGATTGGTGATTTTAATCAAAGTTGTCTTACTTTTTAATACTTAAGTTCATTCCCTTATCCAACTTTCAAAGCAATTCCTTCCACCTTTGTTATACCCTAATTATATGAGAAGATGCAACTCCTTTGAAGGAAGTGGAAACTCTCTCCACCTTGCAAATCCAACTTGCATTCCCGATTCGATCTTTGACACCCGACTCCATTACCCTAACGTGATGTTGATATGTTGCCAATTGAAACAACCGTCAACAGGATAGATCTCGCTATGCACAATACAATACCGCCTCAATTATATGAGGTACAATATTTGGGTTACTACACATACGAATTCTCTTTCAAGAAGCAAAGAGCATGGTCCATGTGTGCTTGTACATTAGAACGATGACTTTGCATATGCGTCTTCACGGTATAATCCATGGTGACGCTACCCTTTACTTTGACAAAGATCATGTGCATTACCATATGATCCTCCATATACTATTCAAATTGTTGATTGATAAATTCAAATTATATTCTCATGATCAATCCTTCTAATAGAAATTCAGTCAATCTTAATTATGGTTAAGGAATATTAGATCATTAGTTTATGGGTTTTTATTATTTTTATCATTATTAACTTATGCAATATCAGTTACATCCATCCCTTTTTTATAATGTCAGTTGTGCCCCAAATTTCTTACAAAATTTACTATTTTGTCCTTTTGTAATATTAATTATACCTCTACTTATTGTTAATGGAAGGACAGAGCTATGAATTTTACAAGAGGATGTGACATTACAAAAAGGAAGGGACATAACTAATATAGTAGAAGTTAAGAAGGGTAAAAGTGATAAAGACCACTAATGTAATCATATTAAATTATCAATCCAATCCAACAAACTAACAAATATTGCTTGATATATTTTTTATATAGTATATGCATTCACAAGTATATTGATTCTAATTTTAGTTGTTATAGTATGTGTTACTTACTCATGCTTTCCTTCCTTGAAGCATATTTGGCTAGACGTTTAGATATGCTAAGAGAGAAGAAGAGAGAGCATTTTCTTGCATTGCAATATGCTAATTATTTCAAAAGTTAGCATATCCAACCAAGACACCATCTCCATTCTTATCAAGGATAACAAAATCGAATCAATTTATACAAGTGATTTTATTGATTTTTAAACTATGCATTATACCATATAATAATATCTCACATAATTTCAAAATAAAAGTCATTTTAATATCCATAAAATTTCAATAAATCAAGAAATAATATATTTTTCGATACAAATTATCTAGTTACAAGAATTGCAATTCAGATTTAGGTTTATCATGAATAATCATTCAAAAAAGTTGCTGGCAACAAATATTTATATATTGTTTAATTCAATATTTGATCAAGAGATATCACGTATTTTCATGATTAATTTTGAATGATAAACAAAAATAAATATGTTAACAAGATGATATAATCATCCTTAGACCCTAACTAATTAGATGCCTAATTTGGACAATCAGACTTCGAATCACATAAAATAACTTTGTGTGATATATTGGTTTAATTTAAGACATTGTTTAGTGTTTTCAATATATTTTGTGATACGAAATGAATAATTAAAAATTCATAATTATCAGTTACAAAATTCTTGTAAAATAAGATATCACAGGAACTTTTCATATATGAATCTTCATTTGATCATAACCAACCATTGACCTGGCCTTTGGGATAATAGTATGCATTATAATAATGATTTAAAGTCCCAAAACAAGTTCATAATAAGGGCTAATTGCAAAAACTATAAATGTTTTCCAAATCTATTCGAAATGGCACAATCATGGAAAAATAAGTCCCCATGCAATCTGATATCCGTACCCTTAACATAGTACAACATTGGATAGTATCCAAGACATCCAATCAATACTTCGATACCACTTGAATGAAGGAGGTTAGGCCCCACACATCACATAAGCATGAGGGATCAGTTCAAATTCAATAAAAAATGAACTTGTCGTATGAGTTACGATAGAAACATGCTTAAAATTCTGAATGGAACATCATGGATTGAGAACCATTCCCAATATGTTACATCATGATCACAAGAATTTGGAGCATACCTCTAAAGAGTGATCGCAATTGACAAATCTATAAGAGAAGAGACCACTTGTCTCAATTTGAGTTGGAGGAGACAACATTTGCAGACGTAAGGAAGAGTCGCGTACTTACAATTTTCCAACGAGATGATCTGAAAGGAGATGGATCATGATTTCACCAAACGAAATACTTCTTCTTCAAGAGCACGTGGCACTAAAGAAGACTATCATCTATGCAAGATTGATTTGTGACCATTGGGGCAACAAAATGGCAACATAAACCACAAAGGGAACAACCTAGCATATGGTGGATGGACCTAGGGCACAAGACGACCACAGGGTGAGAGGAGAGATGGATGGGACGTATGGAGAGAGAGAGAGAGAGAGAGAGAGAAACTTGTATTTTCAACTCTTGAAAATAATTTATTAGAAAGGCATGCTCTGCCTCTCCTTTTATACTTGTTTCGACAGTCAGGATTACAATCCTGATTGTTGATTTAGTAACTAGGACTAAAGGAACTCATAACCACTGTTAGGATAAAAAAATTAATAAAAAATTATCAACTTAGTTATCCAATAAAACTCTTAACAAAATGGCCAACAAATAAATAGGACAAAGAGAGAGAGAGCACGCTAACCAACTATAGGGTGGACGTCAACCATGGTGGCCACCACCATGGACACCCATTCCTATTAGGAGTTCGCTTTTTATTTTTGGATGTAATATCTATTACAATAATATCCTCATTCATGATTTAATTTGAAATTCAATTATCATGAAAATTTTCCAAATTATGAGCTATAATTGTAAATATGTTGTCAAGAAATATGAATTGTATCCATAGGTCCAAAACTAAATGTAAATCATATTTACATTTATTACATAATATGAATCTAATTCACATTAATATCAAAAGTGTGAGTCATATTCACAATCAAGTCTCAATTAGATAATGTAGATCTTATCCACATTATCCATGATTATTGTAGATAACACTACCCACATTAATCGTATCCAAGATAATTAAATCCAATTTTACTATATGGAAATCTTCTCTTCATATTTAAAATAACATGAATCTTACCATATCATTATTGGATAACTACAAATAACCCTATACATGATAATGTTATCGAAATAAATTAAATACAATTAATCATCCTAAAATTCTCCTCTTTCCTTAATTTAAATCTATCTCAGACGGAACAATTCTTGAAATATTTAAAGGACAATGCACTTTCTCCATGTACACTTGGAGGTAAGGTCATGGGGACTATATATGTCATGTCTAGTGATGGATAAAGATATCCAATCTCATATCCATATATGGAAGTCCTCTCAAAGTTGTCTAATCATATCAAACAATGTTCCAAATATTCTCAGTAAATTTGAATCTAATCCATATCAATATTCAACATTTGAACTAAGATTAGATAACTAATGTATTAAGTGAAGTCACTAACATACAAACATATTTTATCACTCACTCGGAATGGAAGCATCACGATATACAATCTATTAAGATCACATCACCCTCAAGTATTCCCAATACTCATACATCCAATAAACTGAAAGAAGCGATTATACTTGGAGTTTCTATCTCATTTGAACTATCTCCTTCAAGGTTTATTGTTAAGTTTCTCATTACATAATTAGGAGTTGGTATTGATCATGTATTTTCCAAAAATATTTATCATACCTTTAAATCCAGTCTTGTTTCCAAAGTAAGATAACCATCGATGGTATTTGGTTTGCCCCAATACCTCATGAATGAGCTCATGTTTTCCGATTCAGTATGAACTTGTATGATCCATTTGAGAGATCATATTACTCAAGCCTTTATATGTACACTACCGCGTCGGTACATAGACCATGATTATGTCATCAACCAAATAGTTTTCCCAATGTACATACTCAAATATATAGTAAAACATGTTTCAAATATCCGAGGATGCATG
Source organism: Ottelia alismoides (assembly GCA_037367405.1). Taxonomy (NCBI): domain Eukaryota; kingdom Viridiplantae; phylum Streptophyta; class Magnoliopsida; order Alismatales; family Hydrocharitaceae; genus Ottelia; species Ottelia alismoides. The sequence continues at coordinate 638,570 of JAZKJV010006618.1, forward strand.
CCAGTATTGTTATAGTAGATGACATAGGTCTTGGTTATCTTAATCTTGCTAAATCAACTCTTTGACTTAACTCATCCGACATCTCTGAATCTCTAACATCAAGAGGCTGGTTGGATATCAGCCTTCAGCATAAGGATTTCTATCTCCTTCTCGAGAAAGAGATTCTATCTTGATAATCACTTAATGATGCAGTTGAGTCCTCAATCTAACACTTTAGATATCCAACCCAACACCCACCTCTATTACCCAACTTTTTGATCAACAACTGTATGATATCATGATGATTAAGATATATAACCCTATTTATATTAAGGAACTTATTAATAAGTTCATACAAATAAATAAATAAATTATAATATCAGAAAGTGAGAGAAAATTCAATAACTTCTAATGATATTTGGTTTCGATAATATTTATTGTTGAAATGGTTCCTCCATGGCTCACATGTCTAATTGTATGCTCTTCTCAAGAAGTAGGGCATGTTGATCTTCTTTCTGGTCCAGTAGCTTTCCTCCTCTTGACCTAGCAACAAGCCTTACACACAAGTTTTTTCTATCTACACAAGTTTTGTTATCATTAAAATATGCAGGCCCATGCACTAATATTCTTTCCACTTATGCATGAATTCAAAAAAGTGATGTTGCAAACCTACGAAGATGTGTTGTGACTTTCGCAAATGTGTTTGTGTCATGGGGGGTACGATAATGACCTTCCACAAATTCACATACGGAAACATTATTAGGAATTATCCTTCCTCTAAATGATTTTTTGATTGACTTTGTTCACTTTTTTGCTAAATTAAACCTAGTTAACATTGAGTGAAATTTTGATATCACATCGTCGATCATTGCATGAGGTCAATCGTTGTGCAAGGTTGAGTCTCATGCGAGAGCGAAACTCATAGGGAGTAAGGATGAATTATAAGTTAACCAAGGATTTACATACCTTATAAAAGAACCTCCCGCGATGAGGGATCACGACTGGAACCTCTCAAGGGGAGTCCTCACCCAAACTCGAAATTGATCTCTATCTTTTGTTCTCTATAGAGATCAAAGTTACCTCGTAGATATCATTAACGATAGTCCATATAACACTTATTTGTTGGTTTTTTCAAGCTTGTACTTAATATTGCTATAAATTTAAAAAATTATCAATCATTAGTTAAAATTTTGAAAAATAGCAACATATATATAAGCATCGATATATGGATCATCGTTGATGATATAGCAACGAATATGACATTGATTCTGCAATTTCAAGTACAAATATAATTTTGCAACAAATAATATTATCATTATATATAATAAGGAATGATATACGACTTTAAAAATTTTTACTATAGAATCACTTAGTTGTATTGGTAGACGATGTCCTAATATAGGAAAAATATTGACAATTTAGCTATCGTCTATTACTACTTTGACCGGTTACCATTCCTTTTGTAAGGAACATCTAAAACAACTACTTTTAGATGATATAAATGGAATCAGCATTAATAAGTAATGGATTCAAATGTTAATAGAGATTATGAATATTTCATTCAAGCAAGCCATGGATGAGACCTACTTGAATTTGTCTCATGTATAGAATGTCGCATCCCATCAAAATATATTATCCTTGATTATTCAATAACAAGAAGAGAAAATGACATGATAAATTCCTTCTTCTTAATCCAACAAATACAAGTATTTGAAATCCTTAGAATGCATTCTACACAAGTTTCAATGAAAAATTAAGGCATCGCCCTCTTAAATCTAAAGAGAGTGACATCTTGCTCTACTATAGTGTGTGCGCGCATGCATCCGCGTGCGTGTGCGTGCGCATGCATGTGTATCTCATGTGTATGTGTGTATGTGTGTACGTGGGCATGTGTGTTTGCGTGCGCGTGTGCGTGCGTGTGTGGGTGTGGGTGTGTATGGGTGCGTGTGGGTGCGTGTGTGGGTGTGTGTGCGTGTTTTACATATCCTTATCTCTTTTAAAATATGAATACATATGTAAATAAGGATATTAATATATATGAAAAATATGTTACTAGATCCTTAAAAAGACCAATGCTTATCGCACACAGGTAATATTAGAAATACTCTATAAATATTCTTAAATGTACATGTATTGATGGAATACACATGACCTATATACTAGATATGGTTATATCACAATAATTATATCAAAATATGGCGAGGAATGTGTAAAATTAAACTATATATGATTAGAAATAAATTTACAACTATATTTATTTATGAAAATGATAAATAGATATACATATGGATGTTTGTGGATACTAAAGTGATATTTGTATCCGTAAATATTTTTAAACATACATGGATATGGATGTCAAAATCAGTGTAAAACAGATAAAGTGACAGATCAGACACACACACACAGATATATATGTGTATAGTATAAAAAAATATCAAATGAGATTGGGGTTCACTACCCCCATGATGAGCCATCAATCACACCCATCTATTTGAAATCACATGATTTAAATAAATGGCATTTTAAATTGCATTAATATAATGAGCAGAAACCTATTTTTCTTATTTTGTCACATTCTAAAAATAGAAACCTAATTGTAATGGACTCTCTCTCTCTCTCTCATGTTGGCGACGACCTGGAGATTTGGAGATGGCGCACACAATAAAGAGGAGCATGACTCCCCCCTCCTGTCTCTCATGGCGACATACAATAAGGAGGAGCATGGCTCCTCCTCCTCTCTCTTGATGGTGACATACAACACGGAGGAACGTGACTCCCCCCTCATCTCCCAATGACCGCACATGAAGAGGAGAAGCACAATACTTCCTTTCTCTCTGGATGATGACGTTTTATGTTTGTCGAGATTTTTTGTTTGTGACTTCGATGCTCTTCCATTTTGTGATTAGAGATATTTTTACTTTTGGATTTCTTGGTGGCACACAGAGATGGAGATTGCGAGTAAGGAGACAGTGATGGAGGTGTGGGTGGCGACTGTAAGGTAGGCAAAGAAGGGGCATGTGGCCTAGAGTAGGGTGGATGATGTATGTTTTTACAAATACTAAAATATATTTTAGAAATCTAAAATCGCTTTTTTGCAAATCCCAATTACTATTTGCAATCTCAATGTTTTTTTACATTTTTCTCAATTTTTAATAGTCAATTTTTTGTTCGAGATCTACACTCAAATATTACAAAGAGATTGATGAGTACGAAAATATCCGAGAGACTGAGGGAGAGATATCAAGGGTCATTGCGATGTCAACCTCTCGAGTTGGACTCAACAAGAAAATTAAGACCACCAAATAAAATAATCAAACAATGAAGTCGAAAAGCAGTCTCGCTATTTTTATTTAACCTGGTATAGCGACCAGGGTCAAACTCAATGAGCATGGATTGGCTTAAAAAGCCTACGAAGTAGTCGAAATCAGAAGAAAAGAAGAAAATGTTTTGGTGGATTTTATGGGGTTTTAATTTTTTTGTGATTTTTAATTATGAAGAAAATATAAAAGAAAGCTAAAAAGGACACACTCAACAAATTATTTAACAAAACAAATCAAGCCAGAAAATTACAATAAAAATATTTTTGGGTTTTATAAATTTTCAAGTGTTTTTGGTAATTTTCTCATATTTTTATATTTTTTGTTGATTTTATAAAAATAGAACAAGATAGAAAATAAAATCTATTGTGCAACCATATTTGAAAGGCTACTTAAAATTATAAATATAGCCTCTAAAAATCTGAAGACAATTTTATGAAAAACTACAAGTAAAAACTAAACTACAGGAAAAGAAATTGCCTTTTTTGAATTTTGTAGAATTTTTAATGATTTTTATGAGTTTTTTAGGGTTTTTCAATTTTTAAGGGTTTTATAAGTCCAAATCAAACAAAATTTGGGCAGAAGCAAAAATACAAAAAACAACAAACAGATATTATTTTTTTAGAATTTTTGGAGGCATTTTAATATTTTTAGTTGATTTTTAAATGTAGATAGTAGCAAAAATAGAGGTTTTTGAATTTTTAAAAATAGAAAATAAAAGGAAAAATGTACCAAAAAATTATTGAAATTTTTACACAATGGAAGGGGCCACTATCCAAATTTCAATAGATTTGGAGTTGATTTGATATTTTATTCATCCAATAGAAGAGGCACAATACACACGGGCCAAACTGCAAAGAAAAAAAATTCCAAGGGCTTAAATAAAACACGCACGAAAACTATAAGGGGTTCAGTGTAATTTTTGCATCAAATTCAGCACATGTTCCAATTCATCACGCATAGGGGCATAAATGCAAATTGTAAAACTGAAACTTTAAACCATAACATTCATTAAACCCAAGCCCGATACATGCAAATAGCCCAGAAAATCATGTGACGAAGCACGTGCACCACAAACAGAGGGACTAAAATGCAAATACTAAACCTATAAGGTCTAAATGCAATTATTCCAAATTAAAAACAACTACGTAAACTATTTACAGGACCGAATGCTAAAAGCTAAAGTAGGAAGGGCCTAAGTGAAGTTTACCCTTATTATTAAGATCCAACGGCTGAAGGCGGTCTTCGTTTAAGATCCAACGGCTGAGATCGGACAAAACCCCATCGATGATCGACGCTCCAGATCGAATCCTCAGATGGATCGGACGGTCAAGACCCTCGGATGATCGACGGTGGAGATCAGAACTAGCGCAAGGGGTCGATCAGACGGTGGCGGAGGCCTTTGGAAGATCTGGTCGCAGACGAACTTCGCCTGACCAATACGCGCTATTAAGGGCTCCTCCAGTGCTGCTAGGATGGGGAAAAGATCGCTGACAATCGTCCGCAACTGATGAAACGCTCTGATGGGGCCGGGAGGACCTGGGGGACCCCCAACGATGAGGAAGAGATGGAGAAACTGTGCTTCAGTCATCGAGCCTCCAGATGAGGCTCTTCTGCCTTCAAACCTGCACATGAAGAACATTGGGTCGAGGGCAAACTGCCTCGATCCGTTAGCGGGAAAAGTGGGTGGACGTAGGAGGCAGGGCGATGCTCTCCGACGAGCGGCGACGGAGGAGAGTCCATGCCCGGTTCTGGGGCGAACCAGGGGGAGTGACTGGGCGAAGAACGTGGAGAGGAGTCTCGTGAAGGTGTAGGTGGGGTCAGAGTGGGAAATGGGTGATCGGAGCGATGGGAAATGGTCGGCGGTCGGAAACCTAAGATTTGGAAATTAGACAAGGCTAAGGGCTAAGGAAGCTACCTGATGGTCAAGGATGTCTGTGCTGGAGATGTTGAGTCTCCTGGTGTCTTTGCCATGATGGAGCGACGCCTCCAGAGGCCCGAGCTTGCCCGTGGCGGAGCGCGGCGAGGCTGGTCGTCGGACCTAGGGCTAACGGCCTCAATCGCTCGCTGTAACACCCCTCTACACTCGCTGTCACTCGAGGAGAAGGATGGAGGTCACTGGGGTCGAAGACGATGGCCAAAGGTGAATGAAATGGAGGCTGGAGGTGAGATCTTATACGAGCAGGGGTCCGAGAAGATTGGAGTGGAGCACGCGGATAGAGAAGCGGATCCCTAAGAGAGGAGGCACACGGGGATCAGGGATCTGCCCTTGTCAATCGGAGCCCTGGGTTTGAGGGAATGGAGGTCGGATTGGTTAGGGAAAATTTGGAGAAATCGGGTCAAAACCGAATCCGGGTGCAATGTGGTCGAGGGGGGGGGGAGTCGAACGGGGGTCAACAATCCCCCGTGGACCAATCAAAATTCAGCTATTCGAAATCATTTATAAATTAATTTAAAAATAGCAAATGATTTTATTTCAAAATATTTTCAAAATAAAAAAATGTTTATTATTTTTCAAATTATTTTTAGTGATTTTTATTTATTTTTTTGAAAAATAAATTAATGTATATACATAATATAATATTATATACAAGTATAAATACCTATGGATTTTACATTTTTATTTTTATTAGTTTATTTTTGTAAAATTATCTCAATTTTATATTTTATTTATTTACAACATAAAATTTGGGATATAAAATAAATTTTATTTGATTTTTCTTTTTTATTTTCAAGGGTAAAATAAATAGGTCTAGGTACATATATACATGGTATGTACAATATTAAGAGAGAGAAATTATTTATTTTTGTTTTTATTTATTTTTCTCATTTTTAAGTTATTTTTAGAAATATATACAAGCTATGACAAATACATTTTTATTTTTTTTATGGAAATGAAATATATACATGAAGAGGGAATATGTAAGGTGAATGGCCCTATCTCTCTCTACTTGTTTTATTTTGCGGTCAGGCCAATGCTTGCCCCTCCCTTGGGTTCAGGTCACTCAATATTTATTCTAAATATTTCTCTTTTTTTCTTTTTTTTCTTTATTCTTTTATTTTTGCACAAAAACATGCTAATTATTGCTATTTACACAAAAATATAGTTTGACAATTTATTATATTTACAAATATCTACATGGTGTTTTGTAAAGATTTTTAGCTAAAATAAAAGAATAAATAGTGATGAATGGGGATCCATCACCTCCCTATACTTTACTTTTGCTAGTCCCTTAGCAAACACTTATTGAAAAAGAAGTGAAAAAGAGAGAAAAAGAAAAAGAAGGGAACTCAAGGTTGATTATTAAACTTTCCTTCATTAAATTGAAATATGGAGCTCAGTCAGACCTTTGGATTATTAATTTGTCAGAACCTTATTTGGACTTAAGCTTAAAACTCAACAGCCTCTAAGTTCCACCAATCTATGGTCAAGACTCCTAAATAAACCAGATCAGAACAAGTCTACATACACAAACTCTAATGACCATGAATCTTTCCTTGTACTGTGTAAGTGAAATGTAGCTCCCCACCTCAGAAATGACAAAGAAACAACCTCCCTCAACAAGGTAACTCTAATGCCTCAGTCTAGCAACTCTTTCCTTGAGGAGCGGGGTATTTCCTTCTAAGTTCAAGTACAACCGGCTCAAGAAGAGGGGGAATAAGAGAATGGACCATGACTAGTGTAGTCATGTATCCTTGGCAGCCCAACCAGTGTAGCTGAGTCTCCCGCTGTAAGCTTCATGAGATGATCATGTGTAACATAAGCTTTGCTTTATTTGACTATACACACTCCGGTGGGTATTTTATTTTCAATCAGACTCACCACTTTTTTGGAGCTTTTCTTTCTTCATGCATTTTTTATGTGCATATGTACAACATATCTACATGGTGCAGCATATATACATAAGGAGTTTTTCCTCTTGAGTCAGTATACTGTCCCTCTTTTGAAGCTTTATTGCAACCCACAACTCCTGTCTTTAGACTTTATCACCACCAGACCAAGTTGAGACGTACTTCCTTCACTATAAGAAGAAGAGAGGTTCTGCCTAGAAGTACTACCCTCATATGCTACCCCAAGCCAAAGGAAACTGCCTCCTCACCACCTCATCCGTGGAGAGCTATGTGTAAAGTGCTGGTGCAAGTAAATCCATTGTCTCTGAGAGTCATGTGTGTGTTGTTAAGTGCTCTACTTAGTCTCATCAAGATGACATATGCTCATAGCCTAGTGGACTCAAAGAATTAAGTCCCAAATGTACCTGAAAAGTCTTAATCCTAAGCCCTATAAGATTCATCTTAGAATTAGGTGGATTAAGGTCTTAACCAAGCTCCATTTTCCAATTTAATTCTAGGCCAGTTTAAATGCCAACTATGATTTGGAAAAACTGTACAAATATTTACAGATATGCAAATTTTTACAAGATTTTTGAAAATGTGCAAAATTTTTGAAAAAATGTTTGAAATCATGGATGTATGCATGAATGCGAAGTTCTGCAAAATATTTACAAACATTTACACAAGGTTTTTGCAAACTTTTTGTTTTTCAAACATTTTACAAAAATTTTGTATTATATACATAATTTTGATATCAATATATTTACAAACTATTAACACAAATCATTTTTACAATCATTTGTACAAAAATATTTTTTATAAATAGCTATGTATGTGCAAGAAGAATTTTATGTACAAGGAAAATTTTTTAAATTTTTGTGGATTTTTAGCCATTTTATTTATTAACATTCTCACATAAAGTACGAGTTATGGCTAAAGTATATATGAAATATATACGACACCCCCCTATACTTAGCTCGAACGATGTCTTCAAAGTGGATCAAGAACGATGAAGAAGACATAACTTGTGCTTAGTTCAGGGAAGTGAAAAGAAAGGTTATATACAAAGATGAATCAAAGAATAGAATGAAGAGGACTCGGTGTTTTCCCCCTATACTTATGATTAAGTAATCCTAAGTATAGTAAGCTGTACATGATGGAAAATCCGAGTGGAAGGATGTACAAGGTCTACCCCCCTATACTTAGGGTAAAATATCCCTAAGTATAGGCAGCAAAACAAAGGTAGAAAGAATCAAAAGACTACCCGAGAGTCCTACACCCCCCTATACTTAGGGTAAAGTACACCCTAAGTATAGCATAATCATAAGATAAAGATGGGGTGTGGGACTAAAGAATGGAGTGACATGGACAACTGGATCTATACAAGTCGGAAGAACAATGATAATCAGGCGTGAGATGCAATAGATGTGAGTCAAGAGACCACATTGTTGGAAATACGAGCCCACGGCGAGCCATTATTCAATAAATGTTATTGCAAATATCATTCCCTGATCTGAAATGAAGAATAATTAATTTGCATAATAGGTCCCTTAGTACAATTAGGGCTATGTACCATGGCCATCTTAATAATCATGCAGTTGTTGATTCAACTATTGAATCATAGAGGCTGGTGCTTGGATGAATATCTAAAGAGTTAGATTGAGGACTCATCGAGCACAATCAAATGATGTTAAGAGATGATCTCCAGCTTGAGTAGGAGATGGCAATCCCTATCTCTGAAGGCTGATATCTGACCGACCTCTTGATGCAGGTCCTTTGCATAGGAATAGAGATTAAGAGGTGTCAGATTAGTTAGGTCAAAGAGTTGACTCAACGAGATCGAGATGACTAAAGTCCTATATCGTATGCTGTCATGATATAGGCACGCATCCTCTGACCGGAGACAGATGTGTTACTATATGTCTGAGTATGTACATTTGGCAGACCAATAGGTTGATGACCTAACCAAGGTCTATACACCGACGCGCTGGTGTGCATATAAGGGCATATGAGTAATACGATCTCTCAAAGGGATCATACAGGTTCAGTTACTGAACCGGAAGACATGAGCTCACTCATGAGATATTGGGAAGAATCAAATTCCATGCGCATGGTCGTCTCGCTTTGGAAGCTTGACTGAATTTGTAGGTTTGATATATACTTTTGGAAAGTGTATGATCAAGACCTAGGTATGATATACGCTTTTGGAAAGTGTATGATCGATACCAACTCCCAATGAACGAATGAGAAACTTACTGATAAAATCATGAAGTAGTCAGTATAAAGTTGATCCAATACTTCAGGTTTTGTCTGAGTCTTCTAGTATGCATGATGTACAGGAATTGGGAATACCTGAGGGTGATGTGATCATAAACGATTATATAACCATGACGCTTCCATTCCTAGGGAGTGATGAAACGGGTCTGGATTTTAGTGACTCCTCTCAGTAGAGATGTGATCTGATCTTGGTCCAAGTGTTGGACATTGATCTGAATGTGATTCAGATACAATGAGAAGATTAGATTTACGGTCTTGATTTAATCAAGCATCTATGGGAGGCCCACGATCTGGATTTGAGATATGATCTCAATATCCATGTCACTATACGTGGAACAATACAATCGCCCTGTCCTTATCTCCAAGTATCTGCGGAGAAAGCGCATTATCCTTGAAGGAGTTCATGGATAATTCTATTATTGATTTATGTATCCGAGCATTGAGAAAATGGATAATTAAATGTGATTTAATTATCATGATTAATAGGAATTCGATTCATATTATAAAAGGAGTTGTCTTAGATAATTAAATATGATTTGATTTATCAAAGATGTAAATAATGTGAATATGATTCATGTTATTTGAGAACAAGAGAATAGAGATCCAAGATGATTAAATGTGATTTAATTATCATGGATATGAATAATGTGGATAACAATATCCATATTAGTCATATATATTATAAATGTGATTTATAATATATAAGAGAGAGCTATTTGTAATTTACATTTGTTAATTAAATGTTAATGTGAATTGGATTCACATTGGACATTGAATTGAAAATGTAATTTACATTTTGTTTTGGGTTGTGAATATGATTCACAAATTTTTCAATGGCAAGATTGCAATGTCTACAAAATAATTGTGAATTATTTTTGTAGAATAATTTGCAACAAAAGTTGTTGCAAATAATGAAGATTACATAAAAGATGAAATAGTCACCTTCCTAATGGAGGAGGGTAGACGACCACCACTCCCATTAGGAAAGGGAGGTCGTCCCCCCTCTCCACATGGAAGGAGGCTTTCTCTCCTTTCATTATCTTCATATATTGATGATTTAATTTTGTGATTAAATTGTATTGATCTATCAACATATATTTAATTTAAATCAAATTAATTGTTGTTGGTTTTACCAACACAAATCTTAGCCATTAAAAGAAACACAATCAATGAGAGCCATTGGATTTGTGTTGTCCCAGGGATTGAGATCTATGGATCCCAAAACCCTATAAATAGAGAGGCATACCCATGCTCTCTCTTTACAAATAATGCTTGAGAAGAATCTCTCTCTCATTCTCTCTTTCTCTCCCATGGCCGTCCACCATGGATACCCTAGAGAGGTTCTCCATCGCCGCAGCATCGTCGTTATGTTGCCCGATGGTTTGCTCGTGGAACTCCGTCTACTTCAGCGTGCATTGATCGTGAAGAAGACATCGGATCTCATGTGTCGAGATCAGGAGATCCGCCGCTTGGATCATCAACATGGATTGCGAGAAGCACGCGGTTCATCCCCGTGCTCGCATGCGTCTCCTCCGTCGGATCGGACTTGAGACAGGAGGTCTCTTCGTTTAGAGACTCGATCGCAACCACGCTTCAAGAGGTAACCCTAATACTTGTTTGTGCTTTAGACGAAACGATCCGAGAAGTGTTCTTGGATCATGTGGTTTCGTCACATGAAAAATTTTAATTTCCGCTGCATAGAACAACTAGTACGACTAGTCATTCTTCATCGTATTCGATACGACGATCATGCTTCCGTGATGCGCTTGAGGATCTAACCATATCCTTCAAGTGGTATCAGAGCCTTAGGTCGGTGTTTTTGGATACAATCCATGAACCGAGGACGACTTGGGTTCATTAGGGTTTGCGAAAGTTTTCTTGCATTTCATTTTTTACATCTCTGTTTTGATATTATTTTCGGTACTGTTTAAATTGTTTAAACACGAAAATAATGATTGTATTTTATTCCTCATTAAATAAGGAAACCGTATGATCTGAGTTTGCGTGATTTCAATTTCGTTTGCTCTAGATATGCTCATTTTAGTGAACATGTATCCACTGTTTCGGGGACTGCGGATCATGACGTAATTAAAATGTTAATTACGGATTTAAGATGCCTTGAAATGCGTGGAAATTACTTAGGTTCTATTGTAAATCAAATTATCAAACTTTAGGAACTTATTTTGCTTAATTTGGATTTAAATTGATTGAGAAATGATATTTTTAGTAAGTGAGGGTCACTGCTGGAAATACTTTCCTAATCAAGAACCTATTGATTGTCATTTAATTAATTAAGTGAAATTAAATTGTTTTATTTCCTGGAATAATTGTGCATAAATATTTATGAAATATTTGATGATAATTATGTCCTTAAATGACTTTGCTCTAACCAACAAATGATTAGATGTGATCTAGATCAAGATTGGTTACATGATCTACATGATCAACATTCCAACAAACATGTTGCTTGAATAGGACTTGGGATTTGTTTAGCAAATCTCATTATAATGTTAATCAAAATTGTTTTGATTATTATTATATGGTATAATTTCGGTTGAAGAACCGATGATCATCTCAAGTATAAAATGATTTATTTTGCATTATCCTTTCCCGAGGTGGATATGGTGTCTAGTCGGAGAGCATTGGGGTTGCGGGTTGCAACGTATGTGGTCCGTCCCACTCTCGTCGGTACTGGCCATGACAGCGGTAGGTTAGTATAATTCTTAAGAAATCATGATGTATTTCTAATTATTAAAATTCGAAATAATACATATTTGAGATAATACCATAATTCAAGTAACAATTAAAAAAATGTTTGTTGGATATTAATTGGATCATTAATTTAATATGATTAGATTAATTGGAATCCAATTAAAATTAAGACACTCTACTATAAATAGACGTGTTATTTCCCTTGGAAGAATTAATCATAATGAATATGATTCATAATGATTAATTGGAATTTGAATATGATATGGAGGATCACATAAGTGACATCCATGGTCTCCCGTCAAGGCGAAGGGTTCCGTCGCCAGATATTGTATGTAGGAGACGCCTGTTCGAAGTGACAGCTCCTGCATACGATCCATTTGGATCGGGCTCTTCGCTTCTCGAAAGAGTAAGGACGTATGCGTAGTGACCCCAATATCGGGTCCTCATATTATTGGGGCGATATTGGATTGCGCATAGCGAGTTGTATTCCTGTTGACAGTTGGTTCAATTAATGACGGGTCAACATTGCCTTAGGGATGATGGGCCCGGGTGTTAAAGACCGAATTGGGAGATGCAAGTTGGACTTGCAAGGCAGAATGTGTTCCCGCTTCTTTTTATCCGAGTTGTAGGTTCTCATATTATTGGGATACAACAAAGATAAGGAAGGAGATCCCAGATCTTGCTTGAGATATAATGGTAAGTATATCTCTTACGTTGAAAGTGATTAAGGGAATGAACTTTCAAAGTTGACATGGCAAGACAACTTTGATATAAAAATTCCTAATCAAAATAAAATATGTATATATATAAATACATACATCTATGCAAATTTCTTATTTCAGATAATCCTTCATTAAAACCCACTCAATGATATACTCAATAATAACCAATGAAATATCTTGGATTGGACTCATGATCCAGATATTGTACTTGCAGTTGGACACATAATGTATGTGGTTGCAATGTGCAAGTTTCCTCATAATAATGAGGAATGCCAATTAAATAGATAATAAGACTACAACCCTAGGGTTTATATGTCTCTATAGTCTTGATCTCATTGGATGTACTTTGGAGGTAACATGTCGATGATGATCGCAATTGTCAAATAATCCTTATAAAATCAATGAAGATATTCTGGCATACATATGTGCTCTTGACATTTAATCATGAGTGACATGGTTCTCTGCATCATGTAGAATGGTAACTCTATAAGAGATGATGTATTCAAATTGTTTGAGTACCTACCTAAACCTATGTTTTAAGAGTTTAGATGGATGTAGATGATGAATGTCATCATTCTACTATCTATACTCTAGTCATTCATGAAGCTTCATATATTCATATTGTATGAATTTAATGAAGCATGTATAAATGTTGAAATGCTCTTACATAAGAGATCCTTAGTCTTAAGCAATGGTTGCTTATAGATAAAGGGAGCGCAGTGGAAGCATGGGTTGGACCCGAGTAAGAAGTATGGTCAAAGAGTTGACTGTACATCTATGACTTCCATATGTCATCCGAAGAGTTGAATGAAAGCCAATACTACAATAAGTTGATGTGTTGATAGTGTGACTATCAAGTGTGTCTAGAATCCTTAGAGAAGGACTCGGATGGAGCATCGGATTAATCTACATAAATCATTGATATTGACTTGCTTATTAAATAAGATAAAGTCAAATAATTGTATCTCAATCTTCTGATGACATTTGCAATAGGTTACATATGTTTTAGAAGACTAGAAAATTTGATCTTAAAGGTTTATAGTTATCCACATGGATAAACAATCTCTGTTGGATTGGTAGACTTGTTAGTTTCAGTGGGAGAGCCCTTAGTCTTAGAGAATGTCTCTATGACATGGATATAAGAATACACTCATTGTTTGTTTCTAAATGTTGAAAATAAACATGAATTCTGAGATAGAACTATCATAAAGAGTTATGATGGAAATATTTCAGATAGCAATCTAAAATCTAGTGGACTCCACTAAATTAGAAAATTGATGAATGGTTCATTAGCATTTCTAAATGCTGAAATTAAACCTTAAGATCAATAAGAGGATGAAGATCATTTGACAATGATCTAGCATCAAGCCTTGGACATTTGTTTATTGATTTGATCAATAGACTAGTAAGAGATGAAAGTTTAGAATGTCTAAAATTTCAAAACTTACATACTTATGAATATTGTATTCAAAGTAAAATGTCCAATACACCCTTCTTAGAGAAAGGTGTAAGATGCCAAGGTATTCAAGATCTCATACATATTGATGTATGCGGATCATCTATATCATAGTAAACATTATGGATATGTGATATCTGTTGATGATTATGTATGATATGAGATTTCTTCTCTTCACCTAAGAAACCTTTGAAATGTTCAAAGATTTCATTATTTTTGGTTTAGAACCAAAGTTTGAAGGAAGATAAAATGAATTTGATCTAATCTAGGTAGCAAGTACTTGCTAGATAAATTCAATGAATACCTTATAGATATATGAATATCATTTCTATCTCAATCCTCCTAACACACCTTAACTCAATAGAGTTATAGGTAGATACAATTGGATCATATGTGACATGATCTTATCAATGATGAAATTTAGCATAATTATCCCTTAGTTTCCAGGTATATATGTGTAGTAGAGACTACAATGTATATCCTTAATAAGGTTCCATGAATGTTGGAATCTAGCACTTAAGAGTGCTACTTCATTAGGAAAATAAAGGATGGTATTGGATACCTACTTTATGACCTTAATATTCTTGAAGTATCTCATCTCTGAGAATGTGATTCTTAGAGATTGAGACTCTTAAGAATCAAGATAAAATGAAGTATAGGAACTCATTTAATCTTGAGAAGATAATGAGGCTCCTGAAATTGGAAACTAAAAGAACAATTAAAGATGAAAAACTAATACCTCTTCAAATAAGTTTGAGGATGGATTCCATGTGTTAGAGAAATCTGACAATGATCGAACTTCATGTAATGAAGCTTCTGAAGATCATAGCATGGATAGAAAAATAGCAATAAAAGTCTAATGTAGACTTCATATACAAGTGTTGTAATGGACCCTCGAGGATCCACCTATATGGGTAATACCTGTAAAGGTGTAAATGGATCTTCAAGAGAAAGGGAACCTGATGAGAAGGTAGAGACCTTCAAAGCACGGTTCGTAGCCATGAGCTACACACCAGAAGAGAAGACATTGCTTGCAATGAGACTTGCTCTTTGGTGACCATGCTTAAAACCGTCGGAATATTGCTAACCTTAGCTACACGACTTGACTATTGCATCTTCAAGATGTAAGTCAATAATGCATTCCTCCATGAATACCTCTCTGAGGATATTCTCATGAAGTAGCCCTAGGACTTCATGTTGAGGAAAGCAAGGTGTGTGAGCTAAGGAATCCATCTATGGCCTCAAATAAGCTTCTTGAAGTTGGATCATAAGATTTGATGAAATTATAAATGTTATGATTTCAGATAGAATCTGTATGAGCTATGTGAAGCTTACTGGGAGTGCCTTTGTGTTCATCATGCTAAATGTAGATAATATCCTAATTATTTAGAATGATATAAGGATGATGATAAGTGTTTTTATAGACTGGATATTCCATATCTTGAAATATGATTTCAAAGATACCTCTTAGATCTTAGTTCTGAAGTGGTTCAGAAGCAAAGAGAAGAGGATAATGGGACTGTCACATTTGTAGTACACCTTGGACATATTCTATTCTTAGAAATTCCAAGAAAGGCTTCCATCCCTTAAGATATGGTACTAACCTATCTAAAGGGATAGCACCTCAAAGAGTTGAGGAAGTGAATGCTAGAACTACTTGCCCTTGGGCATCAGTTCTGAGAAGCCGGGTGTGTGCTAAATGTGTACAAAAGCCAGATGGCTGCCATGCAGTGGGAGTAGTAAACTGTCACTAATCCTACTATGGAAATAAAACACTTGGTTGCAGTAAATGCAAAATCTTCATAGATGACAAGATTTTTTAGATAGTGATCTCAAAGTCTTATCTTCAAAAACTTAAGACTTTATAGATAGAGATCTAAAAGGTCTTAACTGTAGATACCTTAGGAGATAGAGATCTCCAGAAATAAGGGTATTCTGATAAGGATTATGGAAATACTGGTTGTGATAATTGTTAAGCTGTATTGTCAAAGACACTGTAACTAACTAGATTGAGTATTGGTTGCATAAGATGCAACATTCGCATTGGATGCGAGCACTGTTACTGGGGATATGCAAGTGCCGTAAAAGGACTTAGCATAGTCTCGCGGGAACAGAGTGACTGATCAACTTACCTAGCTATTTTCTAAATAGCCTATGATTGTCACGAGTGCGGGTTAAATGATTAGCCCATTAATGGCTCTTTGGGCTAGTGGGAGATTGTTGGAAATGCGAGCCCACGGCGAGCCATTATGCAATAAATGTTATTGCAAATATCATTTCCTGATCTGAAAGGAAGAATAATTAATTTGCATAATAGGTCCCTTAGTACAATTAGGGTTATGTACCATGGCCATCTTAATAATCATGCAGCTGTTGATTCAACTATTGAATCATAGAGGCTGGTGCTTGGATGAATATCAAAAGGGTTAGATTGAGGACTCATCGAGCACCGTCAAATGATTGTTAAGAGATGATATCCAGCTTGAGTAGGAGATGGCAATCCTTATCTCTGAAGGCTGATATCTGACCGACCTCTTGATGCAGGTCCTTTGCATAGGAATAGAGATTCAGAGGTGTCGGATTAGTTAGGTCAAAGAGTTGACTCAACGAGATCGAGATGACTAAAGTCCTATATCGTATGCTGTCATGATATAGGCACGCATCCTCTGACCGGAGACAGATGTGTTACTATATGTCTGAGTATGTACATTTGGCAGACCAATAGGTTGATGACCTAACCAAGGTCTATACACCGGCGCGCTGGTGTGCATATAAGGGCATATGAGTAATACAATCTCTCAAAGGGATCATACAAGTTCGGTTACTGAACCGGAAGACATGAGCTGACTCATGAGATATTGGGAAGAATCAAATTCCATGTGCATAGTCGTCTCGCTTTGGAAGCTTGACTGAATTTGTAGGTTTGATATATACTTTTGGAAAGTGTATGATCATGACCTAGGTATGATATACGCTTTTGGAAAGTGTATGATCTATACCAACTCCTAATGAACGAAGGAGAAACTTACTGATA
This sequence comes from Ottelia alismoides, assembly GCA_037367405.1. Taxonomy (NCBI): domain Eukaryota; kingdom Viridiplantae; phylum Streptophyta; class Magnoliopsida; order Alismatales; family Hydrocharitaceae; genus Ottelia; species Ottelia alismoides. The sequence continues at coordinate 655,898 of JAZKJV010006618.1, forward strand.
AAACCATGAAGTAGAGAGTATAAAGTTGATCCAATACTTCGGGTTTTGTCTGAGTTTTCCAGTATGCAGGATGTACAGGTATTGCGAATACCTGAGGGTGATGTGATCATAAACGATTGTATAACCATGACGCTTCCATTCCTAGGGAGTGATGAAACGGGTCTGGATTTTAGTGACTCCTCTCAGTAGAGAAGTGATCTGATCTTGGTCCAAGTGTTGGACATTGATGTGAATGTGATTCAGATACAATGAGAAGATTATATTTACGGTCTTGATTTAATCAAGCATCTATGGGAGGCCCGCGATCTGGATTTGAGATATTATCTCAATATCCATGTCACTATACGTGGAACAATACAATCACCCTTTCCTTATCTCCAAGTATCTGCGGAGAAAGCGCATTATCCTTGAAGGAGTTCATGGATAATTCTATTGTTGATTTATGTATCCGAGCATTGAGAAAATGGATAATTAAATGTGATTTAATTATCATGATTAATATGAATTCGATTCATATTATAAAAGGAGTTTTCTTAGAAAATTAAATATGATTTGATTATCAAAGATGTAAATAATGTGAATATGATTCATGTTATTTGAGAACAAGAGAATAGAGATCCAAGATGATTAAATGTGATTTAATTATCATGGATATGAATAATGTGGATAGCAATATCCATATTAATCATATATATTATAAATGTGATTTATAATATATAAGAGAGATCTATTTGTAATTTACATTTGTTAATTAAATGTTAATGTGAATTGGATTCACATTGGACATTGAATTGAAAATGTAATTTACATTTGTTTTGGGTTGTGAATATGATTCACAAATTTTTCAATGGCAAGATTGCAATGTCTACAAAATAATTGTGAATTATTTTTGTAGAATAATTTGCAACAAAAGTTGTTGCAAATAATAGAGATTACATAAAAGATGAAATAGCCACCTTCCTAATGGAGGAGGGTGGACGACCACCACTCCCATTAGGAAGAGGCCGTCCCCCCTCTCCACATGGAAGGAGGCTTTCTCTCCTTTCATTATTTCCATATATTGATGATTTAATTTTGTGATTAAATTGTGTTGATTTATCAACATATATTTAATTTAAATTAAATTAATTGTTGTTGGTTTTACCAACCCAAATCTTAGCCATTAAAAGAAACAGAATCAATGAGAGCCATTGGATTTGTGTTGTCCCATGGATTGAGATCCATGGATCCCAAAACCCTATAAATAGAGAGGCATACCCATGCTCTCTATTTACAAATAATGCTTGAGAAGCATCTCTCTCTCATTCTCTCTTTCTCTCTCATGGTCGTCCACCATGGATGCCCTAGAGAGGTTCTCCATCGCCGCAGCGTCATCATTATGCTACCCGATGGTTTGCTCGTGGAACTCCGTCTACTTCAGCGTGCATTGATCGTGAAAAAGACATCGGATCTCGTGTGTCGAGATCAGGAGATCCGCCGCTTGGATCATCAACGTGGATTGCGAGAAGCACACGGTTCATCCCCGCGCTCGCAAGCGTCTCCTCCGTCGGATCGGACTTGAGACAGGAGGTCTCTTCGTTTAGAGACTCGATCGCAACCACGCTTCAAGAGGTAACCGTAATACTTGTTTGTGGTTTAGACGAAACGATCCGAGAAGTGTTCTTGGATCATGTGGTTTCGTCACATGAAAAATTTTAATTTCCGCTGCATAGAACAACTAGTACGACTAGTCGTTCTTCGTCGTACTCGATACGACGATCACGCTTCTGTGATGCACTTGAGGATCTAACCATATCCTTCACACATCTCATGCAAAATGAATGGGGACAACATCAACGACCAGCGGCTCATGATCAAGATATGGTTTGAGCCGCTGCCCATTAACCCGAAAGGTAGCATCAGAAGACATCTCGGATATATCAATACTCCCAATGTCATGCACCTTTCGGACCAGATAGGGTCCCTTCCTTTTTCTCTATAGCTTCCTTGGAAATAAACGAAGCCTAGCATCAAACAACCATACTCTCTGTCCTGGCTCAAACTGCTTGTGGCTGATATGGGAATCATGCCACTCCTTCTCTCCCTCCTTATATTGTAGGTTGCTCGAAAAGGCTGTATCACGAAGCTCCTCCAGGGCTGCTAACTCTGCCCTCCTCTGATCTCCTACACTCACTGGATCCATAAGTATATCAGTAACTGCCCAAAGTGACCTATGTCTCAGCTTAACAGGTAAATGGCAAGGCTTGCCATAAACGAGGCGAAAGGGAGATGTACCCAAAGGCGTCTTGAAGGACATCCGATATGCCCACAAGACCGAGTCCAAAAGCTGTGACCCATCCTTTTGGTCAGGGCGGACGACCTTCTGCAATATAGTCTTGATCTCCCTGTTCGACACTTCAACAAGACCATTAGTCTGAGGGTGGTATGGAGTGGCTACTCGATGGTCTATGCTGAACTCGCTAGCAAGGGCCTTTACTTTATCGTTGACGAAATGAGACCCCCTGTCAGAAATCAACACTCGAGGTACCCCGAACCGTGAAATCATATTCTTCCTCAAACATCAGCATACAGTCCTAGCATCTGCGGTTCGGGCGGGGATGGCTTCAACCTAACGACTCACATAATCAACGGCCAACAGAATGTACTCGAATCCCTGACTCTTAAGGAATGGACCCTTGAAATCGATGCCCCATGCGTCAAAAACCTCACAGAAGTGTATGGGCTGCATCGGCATCATATCACATTGTCCACAAGTGCCCATCCTCTGACATTCAGTACATCTCTTCACGAACTCATCAGAGTCCTTGAAGAGAGTAGGCCACCATAGGCCGGATTGGAGCACTTTCTGTGCCGTTCTCCTCTCAGAGTGATGTCCTCCTGCCTCAAGCTTGTGGTAGTAAGTGAGGACGTTATGGTGCTCCTCCCGAGGAATGCACCGACGTCAGATGTTATCCCCCCTTTATGATAAAGGACAAGATCCTCCCAATGGTAGAACTTGGCCTTCGCGAGGAAGGTCTCAAGTCGATGCATGGGCCAACCTTGTAGAACTTTCTTGGCAACAAGATAGTTTACAATATCGGCGTACCATGGGAGAGAGGCGATAGCAAGGATCGCCTCATCTGGGAAGGTCTCACAAATAGGCTCGATCTGCTCAGAATCCTCAAGAGACTCCAATCGGGAGAGATGATTCGCCACCATATTCTTGACTCTAGGCTTATCCTTAATCTCTATGTCAAACTCCTGGAGTAGAAGGATCCATCTGGTCAATCTGGCTTTGGCATCCTTCTTTGCCATGAGGTACCTGATGGCGGTATGATCAGTGTAGATGGTCACTCTAGATCCAATGATATAAGATCTGAACTTATCTAGGGCGAATACTACGGCTAGCATCTCCTTATCAGTGACGGTGTAGTTCTGTTGGGCGACATCCAAAGTCCGGCTAGCGTACTGAATATCAAAGGGGACTCCATCCCTCCTCTGTCCCAGCACGACCCCTACAGCAAAATCGGAGGCATCCGTCATGATCTCAAATGGGAGAGACCAATCAGGCAGCTGGAGGACATGAGCCTCTACAACTAGACTCTTGAGAGTCTCAAATGACGCTAAACACTTATCATCAACAAGGAACTCGGTGTCTTTCATTAGCAGATTAGTTAATGATCGGGCAATCCTGCTGAAATCATGTATGAATCTTCGGTAAAAATCGACGTGCTCCAAAAAAGACCATAACTGTCGCAAGTTGGACGGTGGATTGAGTTTTCTAATGACATCCACCTTGGCCGGATCAACCTCCATGCCCCCTGTTGGAGATGATATGGCCAAGCACCCTCCCTTGAGTTACCATGAAGTGACTCTTCTCCCATGAAAGCACAAGGTGAACCTCAATACATCGTTGGAGGACGCGGTCTAGGCAGTCAAGACAAGAATCAAATCCGTCGTAGACCGAAAAATCATCCATGAATACCTCCAAGCACTCCCCCACCATGTTCGAAAAGATGGGCAACATGCACCTCTAGAATGTCGCCGGAGCGTTGCATAATCCAAGGGCATTCATTTAAAAGCATACGTCCCGAAGGGACAGGTGAAGATGGTCTTGTCTTGGTCCTCGGGCGCAATGGCCACCTGATTGTATCCAGAGTACCCGTCCAAAAAGCAGTAATGACATCTCCCTGCTAGCCTCTCTATAATCTGATCAATAAAAGGCAACGGGAAATGATCCTTCTTGGTGGCCTGGTTCAATCGTCTGTAGTCCACACAGACCTGCCAAGAAGTGGGTACCCAGGTAGCGATCTCCTCTCCAGACTTACTAACAACTGTGGTGATGCCCATCTTCTTGGGCACCGCATGTAGCAGACTGACCCATTTGGAGTCGGAGATGGCGTAGATAAAATCGGCGCTCCACCATTTCGAGATCTCCTTCATGACAACATCTTGAAGGTTCGGGTTCAGCCGCCGCTGGAAGTCACGCGACGGCTTTGCGTCCTCCCCGGCAACTGCGCCATTCTGATAAGCACGAAAATATCCGAGGGACTAAGGGAGATAGATATCAAGGGTCATTGTGACCTCAACCTCTCGAGTCGGACTTAGCAAGAAAACTAAGACCACCAAATAAAATAATCAAACAATGAAGTTGAATAGCGGTCTCACTATTTTTATTTAACCTGGTATAGCGACCAGGTTCGAACTCAAGGAGCACGGATTGGCTTAAAAAACCTATGAAGTAGTCGAAATCAGAAGAAAAGAAAAAAATGTTTTTGGTGGATTTCATGGGTTTTTAAATTTTTTTGATCTTTAATTATGAAGAAAATATAAAAGAAAGCTAAAAAGGACAACTCAACAAATTATTTAACAACACAAATCAAACCAGAAAATTACAATAAAAATATTTTTGGGTTTTATAATTTTTCAAGTGTTTTTGGTAATTTTCTCAAATTTTTATAATTTTTTGTTGAATTTATAAAAATAAAACAAGATAGAAAATAGAATCTACTATGCAGCCAGATTTGAAAGGCTATTTAAAAATATAAAAATAATCTCTAAAAACTTGGAGACAATTTTATGAAATACTACAAGTAAAAACTAAACTACAGGAAAAGAAATTGCATTTTTTTTTGAATTTTGTAGAACTTTTAATATTTTTATGAGTTTTTTATGGTTTTTTCAATTTTTAAGGGTATTAAAAGTTCAAATGAAGCAAAATTTGGACATAAGCAAAAAGACAGAAAAATAAACAGATACTAATGTTTTTAGAATTTTTGGAGGCTTTTTAATATGTTTAGTTGATTTTTAAATGTAGAAAGTAGCAAGAATAGAGGTTTTTGAATTTTGAAATATAGAAAATCAAAGCAAAAATGTCCCAAAAAATTATTGAAATTTTTACACAATGGCAAGAGTCACGTGTCCAAATTTCAATAGATTTGGAGTTGATTTTATATTTTATTCAACCAATAGAAGAGGCACAAAACAGGGACCAAAGTGCAAAGAAAATAAATTCCAAGGGCTTAAATAAAATACGTGCGGAAACTATAAGGGGTTCAGTGTAATTTTTGCATCAAATTCAGCACATGTTCCAATTCATCATGCACAGGGGCATAAATGCAAATAGTAAAATCGAAACTTCAAACATAACATTCATTAAACCCAAGCCCGATACATGCAAATAGCCCAGAAAATCACGTAACGAAGCACGTGCACCATAAACAGAGGGACTAAAATGCAAATACTAAAAATATAAGGTCCAAAGTGCAATTATTCCAAATAAAAAACAATTACGTAAAATATTTATAGGACTGAAAGTTAAAAGCTAAAGTATGAAGGGCCTAAGTGAAGTTTACCCTTATTATCAAGATCCAACGGCTGAAGGTGGTCTTCGTTTAAAATCGAACGGCTGAGATCGGACGAAACCCCTTCGATGATCGATGCTCCAGAGCCGATCCTCAGATGGATCGGACGGTCAAGACCCTCGTATGTTCGACGGTGGAGATCAGAACTGGCGTGAGGGGTCGATTGGACGGTGGCAGAGGCCTCTGGAAGAAGTGGCCGTCGGCGAACTTTGCCCGACCAATACGCGCGGTGGAGGGCTCCTCCGGTGCTGCTAGGATGGGGAAAAGATCGCTGACAGTCGTCCGCAGCTGATGAAATGCTCTGATGGGGCCAGGAGGACCTGGGGGACCCCCGACAACGAGGAAGAGCTGGAGCAGCTGTGCTTCAGTCGTCGAGCCTCCAGATGAGCCTCTTCTGCCTTCAAACCTGCACAGGAAGAACGCTGGGTCGAGGGCAAACTGCCTCGACCCGTTGGCGGGCGAAGTGGGTGGACGTAGGAGGCGGGGCGATTTTCTCCGACGAGCGACGATGGAGGAGAGTCGATGCCCGGTTCCGGGGCGAACCAGGGGGAGTGATTGGGCGAAGAATGTGGAGAAGAGTCTCGTGAAGGTTTAGGTGCGGTCGGAGTGGGAAATGGGGGATCAAAGCGATGCGAAATGGTCGGCGAAGGGCGGCGGTCGGAAACCTAAGATTTGGAAATTAGACAAGGCTAAGGGCTAAGGAAGCTACCTGATGGTCGAGGACGTCTGTGCTAAAGATGCTGAGTCTCCTGGTGTCTTTGCCTCGATGGAGCGACGCCTCCAGAGGCTTGAGCTCGCCGGTGGCGGAGCGCGGCGAGGCTGGTCGTCGTACCTAGGGCTAAGGGCCTCAATCGCTCGCTGCAACACCCCTCTACACTCGCTGTCACTCGAGGAGAAGGATGGAGGTCACTGGGGTCGAAGACGATGGCCAAAGTTGAATGAAATGGCGGCTGGAGGTAAGGTCTTATACGAGCAGGGATCCGAGAAGATTGGAGTGGAGTGCGCGGATCGAGGAGCAGATCCCTAAGAGAGGAGGCATGCGGGGATCACGGATCTGCCCTCGTCAATCGGAGCCCTGGGTTTGAGGAAATGGAGGTCAGATCGATTAGGGAAAATTTGGAGAAATTGGGTTAAAACCGAATCCAGGCGCAATGTGGTCTGGGGGGAGTTGACCGGGGGTCAACAATCCCCCATGGACCAATCAAAATTCAGATATTCGAAATTATTTATAAATTAAATTAGAAATAGCAAATGATTTTATTTCAAAAAATTTCAAAATAAAAAATGTTTATTAATTTTTAAATTTTTTAGTGATATTTATTTTATTTTTTGAAAAAAAATTAATGTATATACATAATATAATATTATATATAGGTATATATACCTATGTATTTTACATTTTTATTTTTATTAGTTTATTTTTGTTCAATTATCCCAATTTTATATTTTATTTATTTACAACATAAAATTTGGGATATAAAATAATTTTTATTTGATTTTTATTATTTATTTACAAGGGTGAAATAAATAGGTCTAGGTACATATATACGAGAAATTATTTCTTTTTGTTTTTATTTTATTTTTCTCATTTATGAGAAATACAATTTTATTTTTGTTTTTATGGAAATGAAATATATACATGAAGGGGGAATATGTAAGGTGAATGGCCCTATCTCTCTCTACTTGTTTTATTTTACGGTCTGGCAATGCTTGGCCCTCCGTTGGGTTCAGGTCATTCAATATTTATTCTAAATATTTCCGTTTTTTCTTTATTTCTTTATTCTTTTATTTTTGCACAAAAATATGCTAATTATTGCTATTTACACAAAACATGCAGTTTGACAATCTACTATATTTACAACTATCTACATGGTGTTTTGCAAAGATTTTTAGCTAAAATAAAAGAATAAAGAGTGATGAATGGGGATTCATCAGAGATCACATATTTTTTTACAAAGGAACGTAGAAAAGTTACAAAGGAACATAACACATTTACAAAGATCCATTCAACGTTACACCCAAAGACGTATAAAGGAAGCACAAATTCTCAAAGACGCTCGAAGCAACTACAAATACTTATGACACATTACAGAAGATAATACAAAATTTACAAATGAAATTATAAATTTACAAAAAAAACTAATGAATGTGAATGTAAGAAAACATGTGGTTGAATTTTACAAAATCAAATCTAAATTCTACATAATCCGAATCATATTTACAAATATCAACATTAAATTGCACCTATGGAGAACATTTCTGGAAATCAACAAATAAAGCTACTAACGGATTTTCCAAATTAAAATGAGACAAAAATGATAATTGACGCTATTAAATGAAATTCAGATTTAAAGAAAAATAAAATGACTAAAATACCCTTTCTGACAATGCACCATTGGATCGAGATCCAATGGATCTCGTTGATGGCTCACAACTATTGTTGTGAGCCCTAATCTCATTTGAAACAAACCCTATATATATGAGAAAATTAGAGCTTCCCTGGGTTGCTTCGTCCCATTTTTCGATATTTTTTTGTGTTTTTTTAAACATCGTCATGTATATTCATCATTATATCCTTCTAAATCTAAATTACCATTCTGATTTCGTTAGAAAGAGAGACTCATATGCCCTCTATCTAGAACATATAGTTTTAACAATCTCAATATTTTTGTAATCGACATTTTCTAGATGGAGGATGTATGAGTCTATGTTTCTGACGAAATTAGAATGACATATAAGAAGGATATATTGATGAATATACATGGTTTTATTTTTCAACAAAACACAATAAATTTTGCTGAAAAATGGGGAGGGGCTAGCCCTAGGGAGCAACCCAATTTCTCTCTATCTCTCTTTCTCTCTCACACACACACACACCCAAACACACACACAGGAAAAAGGGAGCCTAAACCTAGGGGTGTAGGTAACTACATACACTTGGTTCTTTTTTCATTATTTCTTTATTATCACCCTATTTATAGAGAAAACATCTGATAAGACGGTCCTTTCCTGTATGCATAGAAAGCGAACCATCTTATCCATTCGTAGACGGTTATATATCCGTTTGCATGTTTTTTCACAAGAAAAACATACCTCTTAAAGAGAAAAATTAAGATAGAATCTAAAATGTATTGTTGCACACAATAATTAAATTAGCATCCTAAAATTCCCATCTCCAAAATATCATGACATCAAGGATACATGGATAATTCATTCTAGACGTCAACTTTAAAGCATAGAACTCATTTAATATTATCTTCCTCGGAAAATCACTATGATAATGTTTGCGAATTACGAAAGCACGTACAAACACGATCAATCAAGCAAGCACAAATATACATGGATTTACAAGGATCACATATAACTGAGCCCGTTGACGGGCAACGAGACACCCATACTGATACGATTCTTCAACCTGGATCAGATGATTAGTATTCATAGCATATCACCAATAACATGTCGAACTTTTCATAGTAATCTCAAAACCGTGTTTTTTTGGTAGTGTGGACTTTTCACCATAATCAGAGTTTTTGAACATGCCAACTTGAATTTCCATGAAAGATTATAGATCATTCTCATGATAAGAATAAGCATCCTCAATAAAGATGCAATGATGAATACTACGCTATAGATTACACATAAAAGAAAAGAACATATTATTATATGCTAATATCAGTTATAGGTTGTTGTACCGTGAAGGGGACAAAAGAAATGGATTAGAAAATGACAGGAAATATGATATACATAGCAAGTATGCACCTTAGAAAACGATAGGAAATTTGATGTACATAGCAAGTATGTACCACAGGGTTTCAAATATCACCGATATTTCGATTTCGACACGAGGCTGAAATATCAAATGATACGACCTGGGATCATTTCAGATCACTCCTTCATAAATGTTGGTCGATGTGAATGAAATTTCAGCGCAATTTCGATGAAATTTTGTCGAAATGTTGTGTTCAACATGATATTGCTATGTAAGCTGATATTGATATTTAAACCCTTGCTTAACTGTACAAGAGAATAAAATGATGAATTGGTTCCTTAACAAACAACTCTTGAATCACGAACTCATCTATCAACTAAACTTAAACTTTCTTATCAAACCAAGCTCAAATATAGATTTGTTGGTTACGGTTTGATTGGATTAGCTACCATATCTCCACTGTTAAAGACTGGTCAAAATCTACCTCTATATCATTGTCAATTTATTACGGGATCATAATTTGTTAATATCGTCACCAATCCTATCAAATTTATTTAAACCCACACCACTAAGAAATATACATATTTGTTCTAATGCAAACAAAGTTGTACACTTAATTACTAAATTTGCAAGTTAATCCTAACTTACCTTTCTAACTTTTGGAAAAACTTGACTTCAAACATGAATAAACAAATCTATGGAGCACGAGCATTAAAATAATAATCAAAATCTAGAATATAGAGAATATACTGTAAAATACAAACATAATGATGCAAATGACCAGATGGAATGTTGCAATATCATTATCCATTATAGAATATGAATGTACATGCAGGTACAAATTTGATGGATATTAAAATGCGTTATCCAATTCTTAAAAATGGATATGGATTAGATTAAAATAATGGCTTATTTTTTAATAAATGAACATATATGTATGCATGTATTAGATGGCTTATCATCACATAACTACGTAAAATGAATTTAATTTATAAGTTATATCAAATATGATAAGGAAAAAGCATTTTTTGTTTTAAACAAATATAAATTAATTTATAAAACAAAGACATAACATTGCAATTAAATTGGCATCTAATCATAAATAAATTGAATATCTATTGACATATCAGCACCTTCCAGTCGCGAACTGAACGACAATGTTTCGATCCATTCTCTCGTGCCTTTTTGCACACACCCCACCCTGTTTACTCCAATATGACTAATGATAAATATATAGCAATGAATGTTACTCATTGCAAAACTATAATAATTTTGTAATTCGCAACGAAACAATATGTTTTATTCATTAGTTGGTTCAAATCATTGCTAAATTTATTGTTAATTTAACAATAATTGAGGAAAAAGTCAATAGATAATAGTTTTTATATGATAAAATCAAGTAATAAAAGCTATTCATTATTATACAATTAACTATGAAAGATATATAAAAAATATTATCTGTATTGTCATATGCCAACTTTATTATAGCGCAAACACAAACAACAAACTACAGATATCATTTTTCTGAGAAATAACTAATTGAGAAATAACTATTTACGGATATCAAAATGTCATCTGCATCCACATACATCCATTTTAAATGTATATGGTTAAATGTCATGATATGTAAAATGGATATGGTAATAGATTGAATATGGATATATCCGTACTCATTTGCATTCATACACGTAAAGCGTTGTAACTAAAAGGAAGAATTTGGTAGGATATTTACGTTAATACAATGTTGGTAGGGATATTTATTTAAAATTTTAACAGAGGTATTTTTGTAAAAAAAATCCCATGTAAAATTTATGGCTACACGTTTCACGTTTTTCCATAAAAAGAACGAGTAAACGCCCATTACATTTTTTAAAGTAGGGTATTTAAATGCAAAGAAGCATACAGGAGCAATGGATAGTAAGCAAAATAAGATTATGCTGGACCATTTAAATACAGGTGTGCTAATCTGATATATGCTGGACGATAAAAATAAGCTACTACTACCTTGCTCCACATCTACTACCATGGATTATCATCCAAGAAACTTGTCTGAAAAAATGATGCTATTCATGTGTCTTCTTATTTTACCTCACATCTCAAGTATGGACGAAGACAAATTCGCCACTCATGCCGTCTCTTCGACATCAGTTATGATAATTCTACTTTGATAAGAGAAAAACTATCTCATAACTAAATACTTACTTTAAAATTATTTCTTGATGCACTTCTACTAACATACAAAACAGTAGAATACAGAATATACATTCCCCCGCTTGAAAATCTGCTGAAGTTGGATTTTACGGGAATTTCTGGTGAATTTACCAAATCTTGCAGAAAAACAGGTACATTGCCAGCAACCTTCATTAAAAATATATTGTAAAATGCACCAAAATATTGATATTGATATACAATATACAGTGGCGAAAAGAGAATCATCCTCAAAATAAAGCAATAGTCATACCTCCTCGTTCAAAGGTCTGCATCAGGTCCCAACTTTTCAAAACACATTACATTAACCATTACTGGGAATTGGACCACAAATTTATGATGAATTCATATTATCTACCAACGCACAGTGACCAACAGAATGCATGTATCAGAGATTGCAATTTTGAGTCTTCTCAGGCATCCCAGGAACGGATCCATCCCAAACCCATATTGCCTCTATTGCCTATAGCATGCAGAGGCTCCAGGATACCATCTTTCCTCCTGCCGAGGGCCTCACCCTGGAATAAATATGGCCATCAATAAAATCCACAAATCTTACCAATGAATCATAATAAATGCAATAAGAGTGAATATTAAGGTCCCCCTGAAAGCAGAAAAGATTGGCAGACCTTGAAAGCAAAGTTTCAGTAAAGTAGTGAATACATTGGACCATGAAGGACCGCCCTGCAGAGAAGAAAACTACTGGAAAATATGAATTCCAAACCCAAAGAGAGGGATGGGGATTATAGTGGGTCTGTGAACATGATCACCTCGAGGAAAATGGCAATTATTAAGATGTCCTTAAGATGTTCATCTTCAGCAGTTATACCCTTGCGGTTTATCTCCATAATGACCACCACATGTAATAAAAAGAACATATTTTGGCTTTTAGCAGTTCAAGGCGGGCCCAAAAATAACCGGCTGCAATCCGACAATTTTAATTGTTGGAGATTGTTGGAGCATTCGTTGTATGCGCCCATTGTGTTGTAGCAGGGTAAATGGATCCTGGAGAAGATCCATTTACCCCATCCAGTGTTTAGTCCCACATCGTCCAGTGGTGGGACTTGGAGGCTCTGGAGAGACTATATAAGGAGCCCCAGACCTCCTGTACTCATTGAGAAAAAGCAATAGAAAATCACGCCCCGTTAAGGGCTTCTCCCGTGGTTTCATCCTGCTCCTCACAGAGTAGGGTTCCACGTTAAAATCCCGCTGTTCTTATTTTGTTCTTTATCTTTTTCCATGTTCGCTTCCGCATTCTTCATATTTTATAACATGGTATCAGAGCGGGCTCGATTCTCGCGGCTTCATTCAAGAAGATTTATTTTGGTTTTTCATTATGTTCGAGATTCGTTTTATGTTGAAGATCTGCTGTTCTCGAGATCTTCTCATATCATTCTTGTTCTACGGCTGGATTTACGTTCTAGGGTTTCATTTTTTGAAACCCTATTTTCTGCCGTCGAAGCTCTCATCTTCCAGGCTGCCAATCTCCGCATCTCCCATTGGATTATCGAAGTTTTTGTTCCAGATCCGGCGCCACTCCATCTGAGATTTTCATCAGGCGGCATGTACACGGCATGCGCATCTCTGTGCACAAGGCCCGCTGCTCACCAGAAGGTGAAGAAGCCCTACAGGGGCACTCTCCAAGCGATGTTGCACGCTCAGGCGCGCGCAGGCGCCTCCTCGCTCGGAGCAGCAGAAGCGTCGGGATCTCCCATGGCGCGCGACCTCCTTCCAGGCGAACCCAGTCGCGCCCCCAACCCCATCCAGCACCATGGGTTCCCAGGCGGAGCCCTATCATCAACATGGCGGCGCTCCCAGGTTCTATCACGAAGCCCCACGCATACAGGAGTCGGCCCGACCCCTCGAACCCAGTGCTCACGGCAGCATGGGTATGTGCTCGCTCTCAATCTTGCACCCTCTCAAAGCATCTAGGCACGACGGTGCCCCCGTGCTTCCTCCAGCGAGCTCATCACGCCAACCTTACGAGCTGCAGGCGCGCGCAAGTCCAGAAGACACTCCCCACCTCCTGTGCGCCTCCATGCGCGCGATCTTCAGACGCCTCCTTTTCTCCCAGGCACGCGAGGTGCCCGCCTAGCGGAGGCGACGGCATACGAAAGCCCCTGCGGGGGCATTGGCGATATAAAAGGGTTCCCACGATGGGAACCCTAGGCGTTTTTTTTAAAAAAAACGTTGTAAAGCCACATGGGCTACTTGGTTTTGAAAAAAAAGGGGGAGAGGATGAAAAGAAGGGTGTAATTTAAAAAAAAGGCGTGTACATACAACAAAAGCCGTACGCTAAAGTAAAAAAAGATGTTTCAAAAAAAAATTGTGCGAAGCAAAAGCCGAAAAAAAGTGAGAATGAAACGGCTTACAAAAAAATGCATGAAAAACCGAAAAAAATGCCAACGGCTTAAAAAAAAGGTCGAAAAAAAATTGAATGTTTTGAAAGCCGACAAATTTGTAATCGGCTAAGTGGTTTTGTTTTATCCCCATCATTGTTGTCTTCTCCCAACTTGGTCGACGTCCATGTTTTCCGACAAGTATGAGAGAAAGGGGGAGTATATGTAGAGCTACAGGTCTGTTCTATTGTTACAGATTTCAGATCCAGATTGATGCAGATTTCCAGACCAATCAAATTTCAGACTCTACAGATTCCAGTTTCAGACTCGACGATTGTCTTCCGAGTCCCCAGTTTCAGACACGCACAAGGATGCGGTCTCATTTTCTGATGAGCATATGTTGCCATCATCTGTTCGCGGTCCCCATCATTCTTCTTGTTGTCAGGCCAGAGTTTTCATAGGTGCACCAGAGCAGTGCACCATTCTCTGAGCCAGATGGGAGAGACCCAGTTCTCCGACGAGGAGACTATTTTCAGACTCCATTCTCCAACGACCGTGGACTCCGACGAGGATTGCACAGCCACGGCTCTTATTCAGTTCGGCCCTTTTCAGAGATGGACCAGTTGTCCACATTATTGTGGCGGGCCAGAGTACTCCGACGAGGAGGCTCATTTCCAGTTGTAGTGACTCTGACAGGCGTAGTTCAGAGCACGTGCTCTCCGACGAGGAGATTCATCAGACTCACATTCCTGCCTGTTCGTCCTCCTCACATGCACGGCATGAGAAGCAACGTCCTCGACTGCAGCAATGTGCGCGTTGGGTTGATATTGTCCGTAGTGTCCTGTAGCGTTGAGTTGAGTTTCTTTCTGTTTGTCCAAGCTGAGCATTGCATGCTCCAGCTTGAGGGGGAGTGTTGGAGCATTCGTTGTATGTGCCCATTGTGTTGTAGCAGGGTAAATGGATCCTGGAGAAGATCCATTTACCCCATCCAGTGTTTAGTCTCACATCGTCCATTGGTGGGACTTGGAGGCTCTGGAGAGGCTATATAAGGAGCCCCAGACCTCCTGTACTCATTGAGAAAAAGCAATATAAAAACACGCCCCGTTAAGGGCTTCTCCCGTGGTTTCATCCCGCTCCTCACGGAGTAGGGTTCCACGTTAAAATCCCGCTGTTATTATTTTGTTCTTTATCTTTTTCCATGTTCGCTTCCGCATTCTTCATATTTTATAACAGAGATCAAACTCCACCTGCAATGACCAAGCGTGGCCTTGTGCATCTCAAAAGTGCAGGCTAGAACATGAAACTCCCGATTATGGCGGTCCATAGATCATCTATAACATGCTCGTATTATGCATTTATGCAAGAGATATCTTGAAGACGCCAGCTGACATTTAGATTTACATGACAATTAATTGTTGTACCTTAGCTCCTTGCCACTACGGGTGGAGTAACATAAGAATATGTTGATCATGGAGACATAGAAATATTTGTTAAGATAAAGATAGATTGGGACGTTCTTTTCAGGATGTCGTTGCAATTTTTTATTACTTTTTAAAGCCAGCTGATGGTCATCCAGCATGGATATCATCCAGATTTTATTCAACAAAAGCAAGAGCTGCAAGACTTACAAACAACTGTTTACAACCTCTCAAGGATGCCAGTGCTCCCACGATGCATATAATGTAATTGCATTGTGCGCCACATATAAACATAATACCTCATGCCACTGAAGACGACCGCATTTCTTTCTGTCCAAATAGCGCAAAGGACTGCACTGGCCAGCTCTTATCTTGTCGCCTCCTGAACACCCGGTCCCATCAACCAACAACTCCAGATCTAAGGCTTGTCCAAAAGGTGTCCGTTCCCCTCACGTCTAACCATGAAATGCCCAGTTGCCACTTCACCTTTAAAGGTGCCTTTACTTTCTTTCCATAACAACTTGCAATCCAAGGAGAAACAAACAACCGGATCTACTATCAGATCGCACTCTCTGTGCCCCGAACGCATGGGAGACAGCAAAATCCTCCCTGCCCCACTCCCTCGAGCCCTGGTCGTGGCCCATCGTCTCCTCCCTCAAACAACATGACCAAGAACGTGAAGTCAGCTATCCTCTCATATCAAAGAAATCACACACAATCCTGTCTGGCGACTGAGAACATGGCCATTCCAAGCCTTCTCCCTATTAAACGGCTCCATTGTAGGTAACAAGGACACAAACCCTTGAAGAACACTAATGGTCTCATCAACATTAGGGCTGTCTATCGAGTTCAACGAGCCGAGTTGGCCTCAACTCGGACTTGAACTCGATAGAAACCTAAGCTCGAACCCGGGCTCGATAAGGATCGAGATCTGGATCACCAACTCGAACTCGAACTCGTCGAGTTCGAGTTGACTCACGAGCCTCTTATCAAGCCACGAGTTTATGAGCTGGCTCACGAGCCTCTTATCAAGTCATGAGTTTCTGAGCTGGCTCATAAGCCTTAAAATGAGCAAGCTCATGAACCTCTTAATGAGTCATCGTTCCATTTTATACACTAAATTATGCAAATGACCTTTGCAATTTTGATTTTTTATACTCTTTTCTGTAGTTCTTTGGACAATAAAAATGTTAACCTCTATTTTATATCAAACTCAATGTGGAAGTTTTGGTATACATGTTTTTAATTTTTTATTAAGAGAGAAAACGAGCTATCGAGTCGAGTTTCCGAGTTGAACAATGCCCAACTCGGACTTGACTTGATAAGCTAACGAGCCATAAAACCCAACTCGGGTTCGGACTCGTTAAGGTTTCGAGTCCGGCTCGCGAGCCCTTAACGAGTCGAGCTCGAGTTGAGCTCATCGAGATCGAGCTTTCCTGACAGCCCTAATCAGCATACAAACTGTACCGCCCAACTCAAGGCAACCATAACAACAGATCTCTAGAAGTCTAGCACAAGTTCATCCATCGCTCCCAACAATGTTAGAACATACTTGCCTAGCAGTGCATCATTGAATTGCATCATTCTCCTGATCCACAATCACACCCTCTTTTTTGGCTTATAAACCTCCTCCCACATGACCAAAGAGGTGTCATGTCCCCCATTCTCCGTCCCTTTCACAAGAACCTCCTTCGGACGGCATCAACTCATTTTCTCACCTTTGCACGGTCCTTGTATATATTTCCACCCACTGCTCTCCTTATATAAGAGGGATAGCACTCTCATAATAAATCGTAATTATTCTTTTTTCTCAACATATACAAAGCAACACTCCTAGATTGGTGGTCCCATAGTTTCACAAACAACACCCTAATGTTAGTCCTACTAAACGAACCTTGCCATGCATGGTTCCCTAAACGGCAACATCTCCCATGATCTTGACTCTTGACCTCGAGTTTCTTTGGTCGGCTCCATCATTGTTATTCTCGCCTTCACATTTCTTCCCATACCAACCACACCCCATCCCCCCCTTTTTTGCTATTGCCACTCGGCACTACAATAGGTCATAACCACATCACCTACAATAGCTCGCCTAGCAAGCAACTCCCTCCAACATTTATCACACATCTCCAGCAAGTCGTCGTCACCTATAGAACATCCAACCAACTAGCCAACCAACTAGCACGAAAGCACAAACCGACATGTATGTGAGTACGCTTCAGCTTGGTCAATGCATTTCCTCATGATGAATATAATGAATGCATTTTTATATTAATTGTTTAGGACCCACTCTAGCATTCTGGCTTCTAACAAGTCTATAAAGATAATTATGTAGTCGGTGTATCGTTTATTCTATTTATATTCTTCTGGTAACCTCTTATGTAATTTACCCATGTGTCCTCTCTATATAAGAGAGCCTAAGGTTCTATGGAATAAACATATAACTATTTTCCTTTAACATGGTATCAGAGCCAAAACCTTAATCCTAAAACCCTAACCCTTCCCACCGCTCCCATTCTAGGCGTCGCTGCCTCCTTCCCCTCCCCCCTCGACGCCGCCGCCTCCTTCCCCTCCCTCCTCCCACGGTGTCGCTGGTTCCCCCTCCATCGCCCGTCTCCACATCGCCGAGCCCCTCCACCGCCGGGTTCCCCCTCCACACCATCGGGCCCTCTCCAACGCCGGCACCTACTCTTCCGCCGACCTCTCTCTTTATGGATTTGAGTGTGTAACGTCTACATATGTACTCAAATCGTATACAGTTTATGTAGACACTTCTCTTTTGGTCTACGGATCCTAGTTCTTCATCTTCGATGACATGTTAGAAAACAAAACCGATATGCCCTCCATAGGCACGTTCAAAGGTCCCGCGTCAATAGTCAAGATGGATGAGACGAATAATGAGCTCTGGGCACTGCAATTCATGAGCCTCATGAAGTCGAACGGTAAGAAGCACATTCTTACCGAGGAAGAACCGGCAGCGAAGACTGGGATCTATGTCTCCTGGGAGGTTGATGATTCATATGCCAAGGTATGGCTCTCAGGCACGTTGTCGATGGAGATTGCAAATGATATTCTCCATCAGCCCACCGCTAAGATGATGTGGGACATACTGGTGGCCACTTATTCGCAGATGCGAAATGAGACAAAGATGTTACATCTCTAGCATGACATATTCACCATGAAGCAGAATGGACGTCCACTACATTCCTTGCATACATCCCTACGGGGGATGTTTGAGAAACTCTACAGTACTATACCTCTCACGGCCACCCCTGAGTAGCAGAAGACTTTTCGAAATGCTACCATGTTGGGGGAACTGCTTGCGGCTCTTGATCCTGAATATGATGTTGCCCGATCACAGATACTTGCCGATGCTACCATTCCTCCTATGGAGGAGGTTTACCGGATGCTTAGCCGCATCTTTATCTCTTCCAGTACTTCTACTCCACTACCTTCGGCGATGGCTGCGTCGCGAGGGAGAGGTGGTCAGTCTTCATTCCGTGGTCGTGGACCTCGTGGTCGAGGTGGTCGTTTTCACCAGCCATGCACTTGTTGCCATCACACAGGTCACTCTGAGGATACATGTTATCCTAAGCATGGGTTTCCGGTATCGGCGCGAGTAGTCGAGCATGTTGCATCCTCGTCGGCATCCTCTTCAGACCACAGGCTCGAGGATCTTGTGCCGAGATTGCACGATTTTATGCCTCCCGCATCTACAGATTCTCCAAGAGGTTCTTCAGATATTGCTGCTTCAGCATCTGCTAGTACGTCTACCTCTGCTAGCACCTCAGGTAGTGCTTCTTCTTTTACATCATGTCATAATTCAAATATCTCAAATTGGATTATGGACTCCAACGCAACACATCATCTTTGCTGCGACAGAGATAGACTCGAGTCATACAGAGAGATTCCATCAGGACGGTCAGTGGTAATAGCCGATAGGACTCATTCCCCCATCGTTGGACATGGGGAGATTACCTTGTCATCTTCCATGCATTTACAGAATGTTCTACATGCCCTTGATTTTTTTGATGAACCTACTGTCTATTAGTCAGATTACAAAGGATTTGCACTATCGTGCTATATTTGACCCATCTTCTCTTATATTTCAGGACATATTAACGGGCAGGGTGATTGGTTGTGGCTCCGAGCAGGATGGTTTCTATCGTCTGGTCCGGAATTCCTATGCTAGTGTCTCCTCCTATTCAACTGGATCAATCTCTCCGTACACTTGGCATCTACGCTTTGGTCACCTCCCGCTTCAGAAGATGCGTCATCTCTTGCCTCAAATTTCTCCAAGTTCTTGCTTTAGGTGTGAAGCCTGTCAATTGGGAAAGCACCATCGAGCTAGCTTCCCTAGTCGTCAATGACGAGCAGTAGCTCTCCGTTTGAATTATTTCATGTTGATATTTGGGGTCCGAGTCGTATTCCTGATCATCAGGGACACGAGTTTTATCTTGTAGTAGTTGATGACTTCTCTCCTGTGTCATGGGTATTTCTCTTAAAGAACAAATATGAAGCAGGGGATGTTATTAGAAATCTGAAGCAGGGGATGTTATTAGAAATCTTATAATTGAAGTGCAAAATGTTTTTCCTCTCATGTCAAATATGTTCGTACGGACAATGCATTGGAATTTTGCACTCGCTCCCTCTCACATTTCTTTTCGTTAAGAGGTATTATTCACCAAACCACGCGTGCTTACACATCTCAACAGAATGGAGTTGCAGAGAGGAAACATCGCCATCTTCTTGATATCACTCGAATCCTGCTTATCCAGAGTTGTGCGCGCTCTTACCCCTCGTGTCTTTGGTGCTGTTGCTTTTGTTCACCATTTGTCTCTTGGACTTGACAAACTCACCTAGAGCTGTCAAATATGTCTTTGTGGGTTACTCTCGGACTCAAAAGGACTACCGTTGTTATGATCTTGTAAACAAGAAATACTTTGTCAGTGCTGATGTTACATTTTTTGAGTCGGTTATGTACTTCTCACCTGCAGGTGACATGTTGGCCCCATCCACATCTACTGGTGACGTCTATGTTCTTCCTCCTATTCTGAGTCCACCTCCATCAAATTCCTGTCCCGGTTGTCATTCCAAAGTCATCCCCATCACCCCCACCCCCCACCACCACGAAAACCATCTGTCCTGCCATTACTTAAATACTATACACGTAGGTCAGGTCATGCTCATGTTGCACGTCAATCATCCAACATGCCTCAGGTATGTTCAGATGTTATTACTAATGGTGGGTCGGATAGAGTGCATGTGCAGGATTCATCTTCGCGGGAGGAATGCAAACCGACGGGTTCAATAAATGACGATCTTGTTGTCCCTATTGCTATTCGGACACAGAAACGTACTTGCGTCTCATATCCCCTTGCTTCCAGGTTTCGTTTCACCGTCTCACAAGGGACTTTCAGAGATTTGTTGTGGCTTTGTCTTCCGTGGAGATACCACGGAATTATCAAGATGCATTAAAGAGTGACTGCTTGTGTTCAGCTATGGAAGAAGAAATGACTGCCCTACAATCATGGGGTACATGGAGCTTGGTTCCTGCTCCCTCAGGCGCATATGTTGTTAGCTGCAAATGGGTATTCACAGTAAAGTACCACGCAAATGGTAGCCTTGACCGGTACAAGGCAAGCCTAGTGGCGAGAGGCTTCACTCAGACATATGGTGTGCATTATATGGATACCTTCTCTCCAGTTGCTCGCCACTCCACTCTTTGCATTCTTCTGTCTGTTGCTATGGTACGCGACTGATCCCTATTTCAACTTGATGTTAAGAATGCATTCTTTTATGGCGATCTGTGGGAAGAAGTCTACATGTAGCAACCCCCGGGGTTTGCTGCTGAGGGGGAGAATCATATGGTGTGTAGACTTCACAAGATGATATATGGCCTTAAACAGAGCCCAAGGGCATGGTTTCAGAAACTTTCCCATCTAATTGAACAACATGGATTCAAAAGATCAAATGCGGATCACTCATTGTTCATTCAGAAGACTCCTAAAGGTGCGGTTGTCATCATGGTATATGTTGATGATATTCTGGTTACAGGAGATGATGCTCAGGGGATAGAGATGGCAAAAGCATTTTTGGGCCGTCAGTTTGTTACGAAGGATCTCGGTACCCTACGATACTTTCTGGGGCTAGAATTTTCCACATAGGATCTTGTGATGACCCAAAGGAAATATATTATAGATTTTCTCGTTGAAACATGCATGGTTGGATGCAGACCCTTGAGTGCTCCTATGGATCCAAGCATGAGATTATATGATAACGATACTGAAGAGGTTGATAGGAGAAGATATAGAGAAATGGTGAGTAAGCTTCTTTACATCACTATAACTCGACCTGATATTGCCTTTGCAGTAAGTCGAGTGAGCCAGTTCATGGAATAGCCAAGACAGAGACAAATGGATGCCATATATGTGATACTAAGACATTTGAAGTCTTCTCCAAGCACATGCCTGCTGTTTAGAAAGGACGTAGATTTATCTATTTCGGCATGTGCAGATGCAGACTATGCAGGATGCCCTAAGGATCGAAAGTCTACTTCGGGCTTTGCAATTTTTGTGGGCAGCTCTCTGGTTTCTAGGAAAAGCAAGAAACAAACTATTGTGGCAAAATCTAGTGCTGAATATGAATATAAGGCCATGGCACAAGCAAGCACGGAGATGATGTGGGTTCGAGCTGTACTAGAAGACTTGCATATAGATGTACCTCTACCCATGCAGCTACAGTGTGATAATCAAGTTGCTTTGTTCATTGCCAATAATCCAACCTTTCATGAAAGAACAAAACATATTGAGGTAGACTGCCACTATATTAGAGATATGATCCAGAAGGGCCAGATTTCTACTTCACATGTTAGTTCAGGGGAGCAAACTGCTGACATCTTCATCAAGCCATTGCTCAGAGGACCGTTCCAGAAATGTTCTTCCACACTGAGCATGATTGATATCTATGCTCCATCTTGAGGGGGAGTGTAGAGATAGTTATGTAGTTGGTGTACCGTTTATTCTATTTTTATTCTTTTGGTAACCTCTTATGTAATTTACCCATGGGTCCTCTCTATATAAGAGAGCTTGGTGTTCTATGGAATACACAGATAACTCTTTTCCTCCAACAAAGTCAATTTTGAGTAGGTTGTCTTAAACGATCTTAGAAAAATGAAGACCTAAACATGAAGGCCCTTTATGGATGGGCGTCTCCTCGACATCACCTTCTTTTCCCTCAAAAAAGAATACCCTGTTCTTTGGGTGAATCATCCAATTCAAAGGACGAACTGACTTATGGGGTGCAAAGCATTTTCAACTTGATCAAAGGACGTGATAAGATGCATATCCCAAAGGGACCATGAGGAGAAGGATAAATACTTGTAATGCAAACAACATAATGCACTAATGAAGTCATGGATCTGATCCACCCTTGTACTCTATTTCTAATAAAGTATTGCATCATTCCCCCATTAGGAGGATGTGGGACTCAATCTGAATGACATATTCACTCATAAGGAAAACATTCAAGATATAGCAGTTGCAGATTAACATCATTGTCGTTGTGCCTCTGTAGTTGGCATCAACCCCATCTTGCCCTTGGGCCACCACTATCAAGCCCAGTTTAACCCAACATCATTAGCGTTGGTCCCCCTCCAGCACCCCCTCCCAACCGATAGATCTCTTCTAAGTTTGCATCATCGTCGGCAGGGCCCTTCGACTTTGTGTCTCCCCCAACAACCCGCCCCGACAGTGCATCCTCCCCATATAGCACGTGCATTGGCTATAGCCCCATACCACCTATGTCCAGCCTCCCTCAGGATGCTCTGCATTCTTTCACCTCGTAGTGTGGCCTAAATTTGTTCGTATGACTTGTATGTTGCGAGCATGAATTGGTAGCGCTTAAAAGATGTTGGAACACTCGGGTGTGGTATCCATGAGCATGGCTTTAAAAAGTACCACCTCTAGGTGCAAAGGTGTACGCCTCAAGGTGAGGCACATCAATTTAGCTCTGAGGTGTATGCCTCGAGTGCTCTGGTTAAGGCATGCGCCTCAATTATGTGATGCGTAGCTGAGGCGTGATGCTGACGAGGCGAGGTGGAGGTGTACGCCTCAAGCGCGAGGCTTTTTTCACTTTTTTGGTTATTTGATCTGGTGGTAGTGCAGTACGCCTACCACCCAAAAGACCAGGTTTAAAATCCCCCCTTGTGGAGATGTGTTGGGAAGTCAACAACTAGCATAAAAAATATTCGAATTTTTCAATATTGATTTGAGCAAGAATCCATGTAGCTGAACCTACTTATAGTTGGAGAAGGCTTTGCCATTTTTTTGGTCATTTGCTTTGCACGTGACTCTGTTTTTCCCTAAGCATTATATATTTTTATGTTTGTGCTTTTGTTTCCATGTTAAACCATGTATATTTCTATATATAGATCCATAGAAAGAGAAAAGATCGCTTCAAACAAGCGAAGTTTAATGACCTTGTATGCTTCATGTTCAATTTATCACACATTTACACATAGATATGTCCATACAAATCGAGGCTTACACCTCGACCGCCTTTGAGTTTACGTCTTGCCTTACATTTCAGGCAAACCCCTCGAACCACCTCATGCTTTTTTAAACTTTCTCCATGAGTGATAGAAAGAATGCAAGGCTTCCCTCATTTTGTATGATCCTGGAGCTCGACGAGACTAATAATCCCAACCTATCATGGATGCCTGTGGAGACTAGGAAGAATACTTGGTGGAACAAAGACAGTCGTATGGTTTGTTCTTGGATCATGGTGAATGCTATTTTTCTAGGATTCTAAATGAACTAGTCCACGGTTGCAATAGACAACCGACTGGACTGAATAGTCAGTCTGACCATGAGGTGTGGGGGTGATCGACTAAAAAAACAGTATTCAGTCAATATTCGATCTGAGCGAATAGCAAGGCGACTATTCGGTTGACTAGTCGATTAATCATCCGACTATTGGTTGATGGTTGAAAAAAATATTTATTTTTTATTTTCAATGGTTCTAATTAGCTACAATATCACCAAAATGTCAAAGCTCCATCTTATTTTCCCTATGGTTTTTTTAAATGGCTTCAACTACCATGTTTATTGCGAATTCCTTTTGGAATTAAACCAACCAATTATGCATTTTGACCTTGTGTAGAATTTAATTAGCACTTTTATTACTTAATCATAGGAAAATGGTTTCTTGTTGTCTTATCTTGTTAACTAATGCTCATATGTAAGAAAATATCTATTTGATATAATTTTATATTTAAAGTAATTTCTAATACATAACGGAATAATTTTAACTAGTCGTAAATACCATTTATTCTTTATTCATTGAACTATCAGACTGAATACCGATTTTTACAATACTGAACCGGTCTATTATAAGAATGCCTATGATAAATTTTTTAGCAGGGCATTTTAAAGATATTATGATTCATGAATTTGAAGCATGTAGACTGTCCTTTAGCCGAATATTTCTCTCCACTGAAATTCATATTCAAAAATCACAAGGCATGGATTTTATAATGTAAACTATAAACGATCCTCGTACCACTAAGATACTTCCTTGGGATAGAGATTGCACAATACCTACGAGTTCTGGTTATATCCTAGAGAAGACTGCTATTGATTTAAAACATGATAATGGGACTTTTGATATACAAACAATTCAGATTCCATGGATCCCAAAGCACACATCAATGAGCCTAGAAAGATTGGAGATAGAAGCCGCTACAATTAGTTGGAAGGAAGCTTCTATATTTGCCCATCACTCGACCTTATATATTTAGGAAAAAATGGGGCTGCCCTTGCTTCATTTTTCCACAGTTTTTTTATACTTTTTTTGCAAAATAAAACCATGTAAATTCATCTATAAATCCCTCCAATATGTCATTCAAATTTCATCAGAAACAGAGACCCATATACCTTCCATCTAGAACATGTATTTTTAACGATCTAAACGTTGCTGTAACCGGCCTGTTCTAGATGGAGGGCATACGAGTCTCTGTTTCCAACGAAATTTGAATGACATATGGGAGGGATATATAGATGAATATACATGGTGATATTTTTCGAAAAAATGCAAAAAAAGACGCGGGGGCAACCATGTTGGCTGCTTCAAGGGGGCAACCCCATTAAACCCATATACATATATAGGGGTTGGGGAGGCTGCACCGGCGGGTGTAGCTAACTAGCTGCACCCGGCCATTTTTTTCTTTGATTTTTTGTGTTTTTGAAATGAAACCTAGGGGGATTTAAATCACTATATATCACCATGATATCATACCAATTTCAACTAAATTCGACATTTCTATCATCTCCATCAAGGCTATGACATTTTAACGGTTTCAGAATTATTGAAATTGACCATATCTAGATGAACATGCTAGGAGTGTTTGTTTTGCATGAAATTTGAAACACATATTCCACACAATAAACTAAGTAAATCCCCATAAGTTTTTTTCAAAAAAAATTAAAAACCAATGAAAAAAATGGCCGGGTGTAGCCAGTTGGCTGCACCCGCCGGTGCATACTCCCTTTTCCCATATATATATATCTTACAGTTGGCAAGCTCAATCAATTCATGGATTATATTAGTCAAGACCACTTTAATGCATGCACGATGATCCTGAGATACACAAAGTCCTCTCATGGAAGGTGATTGTTGTTAAGAAAGTCACACTAGTTATACGTAAAATTTTAGTGTTTAGGAAGTCCACTATTGGCTTCCATACATGCTAAGCAGGGAATCTGATCACTTAGTACAAGAGGTATGGCTTTTTCTTGCTCCACTATGAAGAGCGAGTAGGAGTAGAGAGTTGGTATGGAACTATGGATTCGATCAGCACTCACAAATTGTTTCTACTAGGGATATAGAGCGTATGTAACAATATGACAACCATGCATATAGACAACCCTATGTTTCATGAGCAAACGAAACATGTAAATGTTGATAATTATAACACCATGTACTTGATATAAAGGGGTTATTACACACTTCCAATGTGACTTCAAAGGATCAAACTACTAATGAGGTCACCAAGCATATTGAATGTAATCATTTTAAACACTATCATATAAAATTGAGCGCAACCGATATATATATATATATATTATTTTTATCCAATGGGCATTGTGCCCATTAGAGATGAAATGAGCTCCAACAACTCCAGTAATAATAGTACAAGCTCCAGTAAGAGCCTACTCCATCTCCAGTAATAGAAATACAAGCACCAGTAACTAATATATATCCATCTTCAGTAATATATATCGAAGCTTCAGTAAGTGGTATCATAGCTTTAGTAACTTATATAGAGTTACAAGTGCAAACCAAAGTTATTGATTAAATCACTTCCTTTACTTTCATTTGATTCAAAGTTACCAATGACAATACGAAAGTTAATGGTGCGTTTAGTATTGCTGAGTTTAGTTACTAACGGCAATATAAAAGTTACTGGAGTTACTGCTCATCGGATTAAGATCAAACGACTGGGATTAGGGGCTCATCTCATCTCTAATGGGCACAGGGTCCATTGGATAAGTCCCCTATATATATATATATATGTGTGTGTGTGTGTGTGTGTGTGTGCGCGCGCGCGCGCGCTCCATCTTGAGGGGGAGTGTGTCACAATATGGCTTGTAGCCCCTTCAAAGTCTCTTTTGACTTTTCTCTTTCTATGGTGTAACCCTACCCCTAGAGCCTATCCCTGTATAAAAATTCTTAGGGTCGCATCTCTCAATAAAAAGTATTTTATTCTGTCACTAATATGATTCTACTATTAATAGCATTTTTAGAAGCAAAATAGTTATGCTCTAATGGCACTTGCAAAAACTAGATATATTTTCTGGTACAAACCATGACTGGACACTCCCTAGATGGTTTTAATCCTGCATATAAGGCAGTAAGCAATCAGATGGCAATTCTTTCTTATGAACTTGTAGAAATATTTCATTTTTACGTATCTTTTTTATCTATTTTCTTTTCCCTCTGTCTACTTTATGTAATTTGCCCATAGGTCTCTCCCTATATAAGAGAGCCTAGGGCTCAAGGAATAAAATAAGTTTCTCATTTTTTCCCAACATGGTATCAGAGCAGCGCTCCTAGACCGGAGCCCTCATACCCCAACAAACCCTAACCTTAGACCCATTATCGCCTCTTATCTTACTCGGATTCCGCCGCTGCCGCCGCCTCCCCTACTCGATCCCGTTGCCATTGCTAAGGGTGTTGCCACACCTCCTCTTTCCAAGAGGTGCCACCGCCGACTCCTCTCCCCAGGGGTGTCGCCACAAACCTCTCTCTATAGGGGCGCCACTGTCGACTCCTCTCTCTTGATGGGATTGGTTGCTTGAGTCTATACATGCAACCAAATATCTCTATGTCAGCGTAAACAAACGCTTGTCTAGCCTTCAACCCTAGCCTTCTCTAACCATCATATCAGAAAGCAAGGTAGATATCCCCGCCACAAGGTCCTGCGCATATAGTAAAGATGGATGGGTCGAACTACGAATTGTGGACTATGCAGTTAATGAGCACGATGAAGTCTACAGGTAAGAAACACATTCTTACCGAGGAAGAGACGCCTGAGAAAATTGGGATTACTGCCGCATGCGAGGTGGATGATGCATATGCCAAGGTTTGGCTTTCATGTACATTGGCAATAGAGATCGCCAATGACGTGCTACATAAGCCCACAAACAAGGCGATGTGGGATACTCTCGCTGCTACTTATTAACAAGCAAAGAATGAGACAAAGATTCTGCAACTCCAGCATGATATCTTTACTATCAAGCAGGATGAACGGCCCATTCATTCGTTATATACATCCTTACGTGGGATGTTCGAGAAGCTCCATAGCTTCATGCCTCGCACATATACTCCTGAGCAATAGAAGACTTATAGGAATGCTACCATGGTTGGTGTATCTCTGGTAGCCCTTGATCTTGAGTATGAGGCTACTCGTTCTCAGATTTTGGCAAACGCCATTATTCCCCCCATGGAGGAAGCCTTTCGTAGGCTCAGTCGGATCACTGTCACATCCACTACTGCCAGTCAGACTTCTTCAGCGATGACTGCCTCCCGAGGTTGAGGAAGCTCTTCTCAGTTTCGTGGGCGCGGACCTCGTGGCGGAGAAGGTCGTATTCGTCAGTCCTGTACTTACTGTCATCGTCTTGAACATACAGAGGATACATGCTACTCCAAGCATGGATTTCTTGCTTCTGCTCGAGTGGCTGAGCAGATTGATCATCCGTCTACCTCTTCTTTAGATGAACGATTGAGACCGTGAGCAAGGCGGTCTCTATCTCTTAGTTCGAACTCCTTATGTCGGCATCTCCTCTCTTTCTGCTGGACCCATCTCATCCTTTGCGTGGCACCTGCGCTTTGGTCATCTTCTGCTCCAGAAAATGTGTCGTGTTCTGCCTCAGATCACTCCTCACTCATCCTTTCAATGTGAGGCATGTCAGTTGGGAAAGCATCATCGGTCTGTCTTCCTTAGTCATCAGAGTCGGAGCAATAACTCTATTTTTAAGTTATTTCATATAGATATTTGGGGTCCCAGTTGTGTTCCTGATCATCAGGGACATAGGTTTTATCTTGTTGCAGTTGACGATTTCTCTCGTCTATCTAGGGTCTTTTTATTAAAGTATAAATCTGAAGTTGGGATGTTATCAAAACTTTTCTAACTGAAGTGCAAAATGTGTTTTCTTCTTCTCTAAAATTTGTGAGAACTGATAATGCCTTGGAACTCTGTACTCATACTCTTTCCAATTATTTTTCAACCCGAGGTATTATTCATCAAACATCATGTGCCTATACTTCCCAGAAAAATGGTGTTGCAGAGAGGAAGAATCGTCATTTGCTTGATTTTAGGGTGATGTTGTTCTTACGGCATGCTATCTTATTAATTACATGCCCTCCTCGACCTTAGGTGAGAAAATTCCCTTCTCTCTTGCTTTTCTAGAAAAGGAGTTATTTTCACTTACTCCTCGTATGTTTGGCTCGATCACCTTTCTCCACCGATTGTCTCCAGGTATTGACGAGCTCTCTCCTAGAGCTGTCAACTGTGTATTTGTCGGGTACTCCAGGACACAAAAAGGGTATAAATGTTATGATCCACTGCACAAAAAGTATTATGTTAGTGTTGATGTCACCTTTTTCGAGTCCGTGATGTACTTTTCTCCCACAGGTGATCGGTTGACTTCCTCGAACTCTGATGATGAAATATACATGCCACCACCATCATCACGCCCTTCACCTCCACCATCATAACCTCCTTCACCACCATCAGTGCCACCTCCACCCTCTCATATGGTCCCAGTCCCACCATTGTCCCATCGCTATACCCATCGACAAGCTTCTTCTCCTGATCATCGCTCATCATCTAGCATGCATGAGGTTTGCTCTTAATACTTAGTTTCTAACAATGGGTGTGATGGTCTACCTGAGCAGGATTCTTCATAGGGGACGGACGTGGAGGTTGATGATCTGGACTTACCTATTGCGCTTCGAAAGCAGAAGCGTAGATGTGCATCATATATTTTC
Organism: Ottelia alismoides; assembly: GCA_037367405.1. NCBI lineage: Eukaryota > Viridiplantae > Streptophyta > Magnoliopsida > Alismatales > Hydrocharitaceae > Ottelia > Ottelia alismoides. The sequence continues at coordinate 685,965 of JAZKJV010006618.1, forward strand.
GCATCCATGGTCTCCTTTGATCTTTTGACTATGGATTTCGGGAAATTTGCAATTGCATTGTCTGTCGTAGACATTCCATGGAATTATCAGGAGGCTTTGAAGGACAGTCGGTGGCGATTAGCTATGGAAGAAGAGATGGTTGCCCTTCAGTCGAGAGGTACTTGGAGCTTTGTCCCAGCTCCCACTGGGGCATCTATAGTAAGTTACAAATGGGTATTTACAATGAAGAAAAATGTCGATGGTAGCATTGATAGGTACAAGGCTCGACTGGTTGCCCGTGGGTTTACTCAAACATAAAGGGTGGATTATCTCGACACATTCTCTCCAGTTGCTCGTCATTCTACCTTACGGATTGTTTTATCTATTGTCGTGGTTCCAGATTGGCCACCTTGACGTGGTGGAAGTCATCAGTGAAGCCTAATTATCCCTAAATCCAAACCCAATGTGACTTTTCGATTTTCTTTTTTTTTCCAGCTGGATGTCAAGAATTCTTTTTTGTATGGTGATTCAGGAAGAATTCTACATGCAATAGCTGCCGGGTATTGCTGCTGAGGGGAAAGTGTTCACAGGTGTATAGACTTCATAAGGCAATCTATGGCCTTAAACAAAGCCCGAGAGCTTGATTCTAGAAGCTCTCAAATTTGTTTGAGAAGCAAGGGTTCAAACGATCGAATGCAGATCACTCTCTTTATGTACAGAGAACCTCCAAGGGTATGGCTGCTATTACGGTGTATGTTGATGATATACTTATTACATGAGATGATATGTAGGGAATAAAGAGGTCGAAAGAATTTCTGGGCTGTGAATTTGTTACCAAGGATCTAGGAGATACTTTCTGGGATTGGAGTTTGCCAGAAATCAACAAGGGCTTGTGATGACTCGAAGAAAATATGTCACTGACTTGTTGAGTGACATGGGTATGCATGGATGTCGACCAGCGACTACACCCATGGATCCAAGCATGAAGCTCTATGATGATGATACTGATGAGGTTGACAAGAGAAGATACAGAGAACTGGTGGGAAAGCTTCTTTATGTTACCATTACCATACCCGATATTTCATTTGCAGTCAGTTGGGTAAGCCAGTTCATGGAACAATCTCGTCAGGTACATATGGATGCTATACAGTATCTTAAATCATCTCCATGTGCATGGATGCTATTTAAAAAGGGTGGAACTATTACTATCTCAGCATGTGTAGATGCAGACTATGCAGGGTCCCCCAAGGACAAGAAGTCCACATTAGGATTAGTTATATTTGTTGGAGATTCACTTGTCTCGTGGAAAAGTAAGAATCAAACTGTTGTTGCAAGATCTAGTGTTGAATCTGAGTATAGAGCTATGGCATAAGCATGTACAGAAGTAATGTGGGTTCAAGCAGTCCTAACAGATCTACTCATAGATGTTCCTCTCCCCATGTCGTTGGAATGCGACAATCAAGCTGCCTTATTCATTGCTAATAATCTCGCATTCCACAAGAGGGCAAAGCATATTGAGGTCGATTGCCACTATATATGTGACATGATCCAGAAGGGATTCATTTCTACATCCCATGTCAACTCAGGGGACCAAACGACAAATATTTTCCCCAAGACCTTACGTAGAGGGTCCTACCAAAAGTGTTTATCCAAGTCGAGCATGATAGATATCTATGCTCCATCTTGAGGAGAAGTGTAGAAATATTTCATATTTATGTATCTTTTTATCTATTTTCTTTTCCCCCTGTCTACTTTATGTAATTTGCCCATAGATCTCTCCCTATATAATAGAGCCTAGGCCTCGAGGAATAAAATAAGTTTCTCATTTTTTTTCCAAACATAACTCATCATGTAGGCAGCATACATCCATCTTAGTAGTATGCAAGTCTCCACGCCTATGCTTTAAAACCAAGGCACTTCATCTGCCAAGAAGGTTTCACATGGTCATAGCCATGATTATGGTCATGGACGAAGAGTAATGGATGTGGCTTTAGCATCGAGGGTTAAGGGACATCTCGACAACGCACCATCAATAGTTAGTTTCGCCAGATTGAGGATATATGTTGGTAGAAACATGGAAGATCGACTTCTAGCAAGTATGATGTTTATACATAGTTCACATAGTACTCCTTTGTATCATGCACTGAGTATGACGAGTAAATAGATATGCTCAACCAATTCCACCCAGACACCTACTGGAGTTTCCTAATCTTCTATAACGACCATCAAACTGTCACTCAATGTCGTAGGTGCTCGTAATGACAAGATAAATTGGTTAGTTGACTCTTGTACGTCCTGATCCTGCCAATGTGGGGATGCTCAGTTGTTTTTCAGATTTCAGTATGTTTCATAGGATGGAAAGTTTGATTAGCAGAAGGTGAATGCACACTCATCAGTGGTTAGGGAAAGCTCCAGGTTTCTCCTCAAATCCGGGTTGAGTTTGTTCTTTAAACTCCAGAGTTTCCTTTCAGGGCCTCTTATATGTTAGAAAGGTTACAAAACAATTAAACTTTTGAGATATCTTTTACAATTTTTCTGTATTGTTTCTGAAGATTCTTATAGGCAGGTGATTGGTTGTCATCCTGAACAGAAGGGAAGTATAGTTCCCGATGCAGTCTCCTTATGACGAAGATGATACAACTACCTCAAATATTGTGTCTAGCTTCCCCTGCTGCCATCATTTTAGTAATCTCTTTCTCTGGAAGCATGGACACATTCATCATTTTTATACACAATCACACTGGGAAACCACTTACCCCGGGAGAACACCCCCTTCATTTCAAAAAAATCGCAGCCACAATTTGAATGCAAGTCATATTAACTTGGGAGGCATCGTCTAAATACTCTCGAGATGTGATATTGTCCAATCAACTAATCCATTTCAACTTTTAAATTTGAATGTATAGGATCCCAATCGTATTCCTAGAAACCAGGGTCACTGCTTTTGCTAAGTTATAATGATGATTTTTTCCATGTTATATTTGAGTTATGTTGGAGGCAAAGTTTGAGGCTTGGGATATACTAAAGGTTTTTATTAGCGAAATTAGAACTAATTTTCCTGCCGCTATTAAAATTGAGTTTTGAGAATGATTGTGAGTTCTACTCTCCATCTTTACACTCCTACCTACTGCTTATGGGGATGGGTATCATACACCAAAATTAATGTCCTTACATACTGTTGGAGGAAAAATGAATTCGAGAGATCATTATTGAGACCCTAGGGCTCGCTCTCTTATATAGGAGAAAAGCCCTAGGTAAATAACATGGGAGGTACATGAAAGAAAGAGAATAAGAAATAAATATAAAGAGATAGAAATATCTAAACACTTCCCCTCAAGCTGGAGCATATATGTCTATCAAACTCAGCTTGGAACATCTCTGAGAAGGACCTCTAACAAGGGTCTTAGCTGATCTCCAGCAGAAACATGTGAAGTGGATATATGAGACCCCTCTAGATCTTGTCTCTGGTATAGTGGAAATCAGCTTCTATATGCTTGGTTCGTTCATGAAATGCAGGATTATTGGCAATAAAAAGAGCTGTTTGATTGTCACAGAAAAGCTGCATGCGAAGAGGAATCTCAATAGCAAAAGCAGTTAAGACCAATCTAACCCACATCATCATTGTGATCCCCTGTGCCATGGCTATGTGCTCCGATTCTGCACTGGATCTAGCAACCACTGTCAGCTTCTTGCTTTTCCATGACACGAGTGAGCTCCCAACAAAAATAACAAAGTCAGAAGTAGACTTCCTGTCTCTAAGGCATCATGCATAATCTACATCTGCACATGTCACTTCAAGAGATGTACCTTTATTGAGTATAAGATCAATACCAAGTGAATTCTTCAAATACCTCAAAATCATATAGACCATATGAACCTTCCTGGGTTGCTCCATGAACTATCTCACTTTGCTCAACGCAAATGATATGCCTGGCCTGGTGATGGTAGTATATAGGAGCTACCCAACAAGCTTCATGTATCTCCTCTTATCTACCTCCTCAGTGTCATCATCATATAATCTCATGCTTGGATCCATATGAGTAGTAGCATGCTTGTACCCTGTCATACATGTCTCTAGTAGAAGATTAGTAACAAACTTCCTATGGGTCATCACAAGACCATGATGGTTCCAGGCGAAGTCTAATCCAAGGAAGTATCGAAGATTGCCAAGGTCTTTGGTCACAAACTGCTGACCTAGGAACTCCTTGGCCGCCTGAATGCCCTGCTCATCATCACCCGTGACAATAGTATCGCCAACATTAACAAGAATAACAACAGTACCTCTATGTATCCTCTGAACAAAGTGAGTGATCCGAAGTGGACCAAGAAAACCTCTGGTGTTGTATCAATTCTGAAAGCTTATGGTACCAAGTTCTCGGACTCTGCTTCAGGCCGTAAATCGCCTTGTAGAGCTTACATGCCTTCTGAGACTCCCCCTCAGTAGCAAACCCCGGTGGCTGCTGCATATAACCTCCTCTAGGTATCTATATAGAAACACATTTTTCACATCAAATTGGTAAAGAGGCTAGTACCATGAAACAACAACTAAAAGAAGAATACCCAATGTCGAGTATATGGTCATTGGAGAGAAGTTATCCTGATAGTCCACCCCATGTCAGGGTGAACCCACGTGCTACAAGCCTTGCTTGTAGCGATCCACATTACCATCTGCCTGTTGCTTCAGCGTAAAGAACCATTTACACCCACAACAGAGGCACCTAAAGGGGTAGAAACAAAACTCCAAGTACCACGAGACTGCAAAACGGCCATCTCCTCCTCCATGGCAAGTTACCAACTGCTATCCTGTATGGCCTCCTGATATGTACGTGGGATAGTAATAGCTGAGAGTCCCATAACAAACCTCATGTACTCCTCTAAAAGATGGTCCAAGGAAACATGCGCAGCTAGAGGATACGTGGCACAGTTACGACGTGGCTACCTCAAGGAAATAGGTACATCGAGGTCATCAACCTCTCTGTTCTCTGGTATCAGCTCCTTTTGTATAGTATCATGTAGAACAAGCATATCACCAGTGTATCAGTAGAAACAATGTGCTCATTACATATCTGAGGCGTGCTGGATGAAGAGGAAGGTGCATGAGCAGTGGGGCGAGTAGAGGACCTGCGAATGTAAAACCGTGCTAGGAACTGTGACAGGGTAGTTGGAGGTGGAGGTGATTGAGACTCAACATGGGGAGTTGTTGGTGGAGATAACAGAGGTGATGGAACAAAGACATCCTTATTAAAGTCAGCATTGCACAACATGTCACTTGTAGGAGAAAAATACATAATAGACTCAGAAAAATGTGACATCAGCACACATAATATTTTCTCTCAATATGATCAAAACATCTATACCCTTTTTGGGTACGAGAATAACCAACGATCACATATTTAACGGCTCTAGAAGAGAGCTTGTCACGACCAGGAGTAAAATCGTGGACAAATGCAACAGATCCATAGACCCTAGGAGCAAGGAGAATAGGTTCTTCTCGGAAAACGCAATTAAGAAAGGAACCTTTTCTCTAAGGATAGTAGAAGGCATGCGGTTCACCAAGTAACATGCAGTGAGAACCGCATCGCCCAATAATGAATGAGGAGCTCGATTCTGAATCAAAAGAGTCATCGTGACATCCAAAAGATGACGGTGTTTGCGTTAAGCAACACCATCCTGCTACGAAGTGTAAGCACAAGAAATTTGATGAACAACACCAATAGATCTGAGAATGTCAGACAACAGTAAAGAAGAAAACTCCAAGGCATTGTCAATGTGAATAAACTTTACATTAGCAAAAAAAATATTCTTAATCTCAATAAGAAAAGATTTAATAACAGGACCAGTTTAGACTTATTCTTTAACAAGAAAATCCAAGATAGTCTAGAAAAATCATCCACAACAACCATATAATCGATGTCCCTGATGATCGGGAACACGACTAGGACCCTAGATATCAAAATGAACCAACTCAAACAACTGACTACTGTGATGACCCTGACGACTCAAAAAAAAAGAACGATGGTGCTTCCCAAGCTAACATGCATCACACTCCAAGGTAGTACGAGTAGAGATCTAAGGGAGAACATGGCACAACTTCTATAGAGGAAGGTGTCGAAAGCAAAGATACCACATGAAAGGAGAAACAAATCCAGATGGAATAGTAGCAACACCAACACACTGAGGTTGGACCAGTTTGTACATCCCTCTCTGTTCACGGCCACATCCAATCATCTTGCCCGTGAGTATGTCCTGAAACACAAGAGAAAACGGATCAAATATGGCATGACAATGTAAATCTTTTGTAATTTGACTAATAGACAAAAGATTCATCTGAAATGCTGAAGCATGTAAGACATTCTACAGAAGCATCGATGGAGCTAAAACAATCCCCCTCTGAACAACAATGGGTAGATGAACCCCATGAGCAACCACAACTGATCTACCAAGAGGAATAGATCTGTAAGAAGTAAACCAAGTAGTCAAATCTGAACTGCTACAACTGGTTGGGCGTGTTGCTTTTGTTCACAACTTGGAACCAGATCGGGTTACGTTAGCTCTCATAGCCTCGGGATGCATGTTTTCCAGTTACTGTGGGAATAATAAGGGACACAAGCAGCCCTCTGTCACCCTCCCCTATAGTGCATTCCCGATAGAAAGAGCAATCTGACTCATATGGTGCCTCGGCCCTAAGTCACCGAGCGAAGAAGCATGACCTGACCTCCTCTGATCGTTTTGACAGACTAAAGCCTTAGCGCAAGGGGCCCTTCCCTAGCTATGGTTTGCTTCTTGGATGCGCGAAGATAACGAAATTTATTCAATGTCTATAGTCTATACATTTTGTCCGTTGATGTCATCTTCTAGGAAATCCCATACTTTTAAGAAAAGGGTATCACGTTTATACATCTAAATTAGATGGTCGTGTTTACCATATTCATATTCTCGGGGATCCTGAGATTGTCCATAGAAACATCTTCTTTAAGCAAATGCCAGCACCCAAGCCTATACCTACATTACATACAACTTTAGACATTGATATTTCTATGAGTGGTAATATACCATGTGATGCATATAACAATAAAACATATCTAAATCTTCATATTGCCTTAAGGAAAGAAAGTGGTCATGCACCCAATATCCCATCTCCAGTCGTATTACTAGAACATCTATCACCATAATATTGTTTATTGGCTAGTACCTGTCAATTTACTACCCCACTAACATATCAACACGTCTCCTATGATGGTCAGTAGAGGGACACAATTCAGGTTGTGACGGATGCAATGGGTATCCAACCATTTTGATGCTCCATTAGTTTCTGCTATTGTTGATTCTTAATTGTAAAACACAATGCACATGGCTAAGTTAAAGGATACAAGGGATATCTTGTCGCTAAGGGCTACCCTCAAACATACAAAAAGATTACTTTGGCATATTTTGTTATGGATTATTTTATCTATCGTTGTGAGAAAGGCCTTAGAACTGTGTTAAATTTGATAAGTAATGTTATCTTATATACTAATTTGCATGAGGATGTCTACAAGAAGCGGCAAATTGGCTTGTGCTTGGGGGTCTTGAAGGTTTATAGAGTTTATAAAGCTGTCTATGGCCTAAAGAGAAGCCCCTAAGCTCGGTTCTACAAGTTTCTCAGGTGGGAAAATAGATGCAGTTTATTCGATGCAACACAAATCATTCACCTGTTAGCGGAAACCTATTACTCGACTTATAGTGTTGCTAAGGGCCTATTGCTGAGAGCGTAGGTTACATAATAGAGATGAAAGAAATAGAAAAATACATAATTGCTAAAAAATAGGACTGCGGTAGCTAATATCAGAGAAAATGAATAAACAAGAATAACATCAGGATTTTATGTGGAACCCTACTCCCTAAGGAGCGGGATGAAACCACAAGAGAACGACTCAAAGTGTTGATAGTCTACTGCTTTTCTCACTAGACACAATGGGTGTGGTGGTCTATATATAGCCATCACTGAGTCTCCACATCTTATAACTAGTGGATATGGGACTAAAGACTTGGAAGGTGAATGGATCCTGGAGTGATCCACTTTCCCATCTCCCACATAAGTGATGCATACCCAAATACTCCAACACTCCCCCTCAAGATGGAGCATGCAATGCTCAGCTTGAACAAACAAAAAGAAATCTCAACTCACAATATAAGACACTACAGACAATATCAACTCAACGCACACAATTGTCGGCTGTTGTCAATGATGTTGCTTCTCATGTCGTGCAAGTGAGGAGGACGAACGAGCTGGATGCGAGTCAAACTGGGTGTTCTCTGTACTGCGCCTATCAAAGTCACCAACTGAAATGAGTCTCCACCTGGAGAACTCTGGCCCGCCACAACATGTGGAAAACCACTCCATCTCTGAAAAGGGTCGAGCTGGAAAAAAGCCATGGAGTGCAATCCTCGTCGGAGTCCATGGTCGGTGGAGAATGGAGTCAGAATAAGTCTCCTCGTCGAAGAACATGGTCTCTCCCATCTGGCTCAGAGAATGGTACTCTACTTTGGAGTCCCGATAAAACCACATGAAAACCCTAGCCAACAAGGCATAGGGAATGGGATCTCTACTCTGGAGTGCCTATGGAACACATGATAAGTCTGGCTGACAAAACAAGAATGACGGAGACCATTGACAATGATGGCAAACATGTGCACATCAAAAAGACTGCATACATGCGCGTGTCTGAAACTGAAGACTCGGAATCTGAATGCCGAGTCTAGATATCTGAACTGTAGAGTCTGGAAATATGATGGTCTGGAGAATCTGAAAAAGACCTATGACTCTACATAATACTCCCCCTTTCTCCCATACTTGTGTCGGAAAATAAAACATCGACCAAGTTGGGAGAAGACAACGAAGATGGGGAGAGGACAAAAAACATGCATCAAATGATTTTTTTTCGTGGATATTTCTCTCTCTCTCTCTCTTTTTAATAACCGTCTCTCGTTTTTTAAGTCGTTCCACTTTTTTTACGGCTTCCCCACCATTTTTTAAACATTTTTTAAGCATACGACTTTTCTTTTGTACGTACCTTTTTTAAGCCATTCATTTTTTTACTCAGTCTATCATCATTTTTTTCATACGGCCGGGTTCCTAGAGCCTAAACAAGAGAATAATGTTTTTTATACAACCCACTTGAAAGTGCACCTCCTTTTCTTTCTCTCTCTTTCTTCCCCCTTTTTTCGACTTTAACGTTTTTTTTCACTTAAACACGTTTTTTATGAAACTGTCGCTCTACCCCTTTTTTATTAAATAAGAGATGAAGGGGTATTCACCCCTTTTAGGGTTCCCATCTGTAACCCGTACAACAAGTGGTTGCCGCCCCTTGACGGGGTTCTTGTTCTCGTGGGAAGTCGCCTCTTGGAGTGGCGTGTTATGCGCTTGGAGATGGGGCTAGGCTCGTTGATAGGCTTGACATGACTAGATCTCAAACGTTGCGACATGGTACTCACATCGTGCAACCGCAAGACGCCTCTGGAGCTCGACGACGTACTCGAGAACATAGGTGTTGAGGGAGTTAGGAGTTGAGGATGAAGACCTCGTTTGCGGTGATGATGCATCGGGTTTCCTCTAGGTTAGCGAAGATGGTGCACCCGTGACTGAGGATGGTGGAGGGGTAGACGAACAGGGGGTCAAGGAGGCGCATGTCACGGGCGAGAAGGCTGCAATGAAGATGAGGACCTCCTGCATTTTGAGCATGAGGTCGTAAGGGCTTGGTCAACTGAGGCTGCACACGGAAAGGGCTGTCGCCGTTTGAACTTCAAGGTCTCGAGCCGATGCCTCCTGCTGGAGATGCCTCCGCTTGGATGTGCGCTAGGGAGAGAAGGGTTCTAGATTGCGACGACTGCTGGGTGGGGAGGCTCTGCCTGCGATGTGGAGTCCCTACCAGGAGGTTAGTGCTTCTTCTTCGATCCTCAACCTTTGTACATGAGGATCTTAGATGGAGATATTTACAGCTACGGTTGGGTTGGAGCCTCTTCAGCTTCTTACTCTTCTCTAGAACCGAGCAAGAGCATGAGCATGCTCTGGAATTGAGCATCATGTCGAACATAAATAATAAGGTTGCAAGGAATGATTAAGGTCCCTATGTTACCCTGGATTTTTTTCTAATGGATGAACCAATCTCGACTGCATGCTTTAAAGAGCTAGGGATTGTGAAACCTTAAACTGTCAAAAAACCTCTAGCAAAACATAACCTTTAAGAACAGAAATCTAAGAATTGAAACCAATCGGAACTCCCAAAAGTCATCTCCTTCTGATAACATGTTAGAAAATAGGAATGTGAAATCTAATATCAGAGAAAATGAATAAACAAGAATAAACATCAGTATTTTACGTAGAACTCTACTCCCTATGAAGCGGGATGAAACCACGGGAGAACGCCTCAAAGGGCTGATAGTATGTTGCTTATCTCACTGGATACAATGGGTGTGGGGTCTATATATAGCCCCCACTGAGTCTCCACATCTTATAACTGGTAGATGTTGGACTAAAGACTTGGATGTGGTAAATGGATCCTGGAGTGATCCATTTGTCCATCTCCCACATAAGCAACACATAACCAAATACTCCAACAATACTAAATAAGAAAAAATAAAAATAACTCTCAACACCCCCCTCAAGATGAAGCATATATGACAATCATGCTCAACTTTAAACGACATATCTGGAATGGACATCTGGCTAAAGCCTTGGTGAAAACATATATTGTTTGTTCCCCTGAGCTATGGTAAATAGAGTTGACATCCTTCTAAATCATGTAACGTGTATAATGACAATCAACCTCAATGTGTTTGATCTTCTCATAGAAGGCAGAGTTATTAGCAATGAAAGGAGTTATCTGGTTATCACATTACAACTGCATGGGAAGAGACATTAGCAGCTAAGTCTATTAGAACAGACCTGACTCATATCATCTAAATGCTCTCATGCACCATAGCTCTGTACTCGGACTCATCACTAGATCTAGCTGCCAAAGTATGCTTCTTGATCTAACATGACATTAAAGATCTCCCTATAACTACTGTAAAGCTAGATATATAGATTTCTTGTCCTTGGGCAACCTACATAGTCTGCACCTGCACACGTCATGATGGCAAGGGATACCCCTCTTATTAAAAACAATCACGTACCTAAATAAGACTGCAGCTACATCATGATCATTTGAACCGCATCCATGTGAGTATGTCGCAACTGCTCCCTAAACTGGCTAACTTTGCTCACAACAAAGGAGATATCTTGCCCAGTAATAGTCATGTAGAGGAGCATCCCAAGAAGCTTATGGCATGGAAGGTCGTATCGATATCGATATCGATTTGGTATCATATTGATAAGATATATCGCCGATATATCGTCGAAATATCGCCCATATCGACAAGCTTTTGTGAAGAAAATGTCTGGAAATCAGGATATATCGCCATATTGGTACCCATATCGTTCCCATGTCGATATCGATATATCGGCGATATATCGCCGATATATCCCGATATTTCCTTCCATGGCTTATGGTATCTCCTCTTATCCACCTCCTATGTATCATCATTGTATAGCTTTATGATGGGATCCATGGGAGTCGTAGCATGTTTGCAATCTACGATGCATGTCTGAAAGGAGATATACAACATACTTCATTTAGGTCATCACAAGACTCTGTTGGTTCCTAACGAACTCAAGCCCTAGGAAGTATCGTAACTCGCCAAAGTCCTTGGTGACAAAATATTCTACATGGACTCCTTAGCTGCACTAATACCATGTAAATCATATCATGTATCAATGATATCATCAACGTAAACTAGAAAGACAATGATACCTCTCCGAGTCCTCTGAATAAAAAGTAAATGATTTACAGTCGATCTCGTGAAGTCATGCTGCTCTATCAAATCTGAGAGCTTTTGAAACCATGCCTTAGGACTCTGCTTAAGATTATAAAAGCCTTATAAAGTTTACATACCTTTTTGAAACTCCCCCTCAGCAGCGAACCTAGGTGGTTGTTGCATATAGACCTCCTACTATGTAAATAACCATATAAAAAAGCATTCATCACATCCAATTGAGACAAGGATTAATCTCGTACCACTACCACATAAAAGAGGATCTGAACGATTGAATCAAAGTTGTAAAGTCGAGTGACTAGCCCGACTAGACTGTCCGGCTAGTCTAGTAGGTGGGGTGGCCAACTGACTATTGACTAATTGGATTGTCAGTCAACCGACTACTTGGCCCAATTAACCATGTTTTTATTTTTATTTTTTTGCTTTTTAAAAGGCGAATTTATTCTAATATGGTTAATATTTTATTAAGTTTCAAATAATTATTTTATTACAACATGATAATGTAGAAAATGTATGTAAATATATAAAAATATACAACAACAAAGCCTTTTCCCACATTAAGTTGGGTTAGCTACATAGATTCTTTGCCTATATTCAAATCTATTCAAACCTATCTTGGGCCATTCTTGGGCTTAGATCTAAAGAACTAAAATCCCTTCATATAGTCTCATTCCAACACTTCTTAGGACTTCCTCGTCCTCTCTTAACCGACTAAATATATAACAATATATGCATAAAAATGATCTATAAATGGGTAAAATGGGGCTGCCCTTATAGGGGGAGCTAACTTGGCTCCACCCGCGCCATTTCACCCGATTTTTTTATTATTTTTTTGAAGATTTCTTCCGTGGATTTTCATCAATATATCCCTATATTATGTCATTAAAATTTTGCGCGAAACAGAGACTCCTACGGCCTCCATCCAGACGGGATCGTTTTTAGCAATTCTGTTATCGTTAAAAAACGAATGTCTGGATGGAGGTCGTAGGAGTCTCTGTTTCGCGCAAAATTTTATTGACATAATATACGGATATAGTGATGAAATTCCACAAAAGAAATTTTCAAAAAAAATAAAAAAACCGAGCGAAATGGGGCGGGGGGAGCCAAGTTAGCACCCCCCAGGGGGCAGCCCATTTAACCCTTTATAAATTAAAAATAATTAAAAAAATTCAAAACCAACTATACGCAGACTAAATCTTTTTAGTCGCCCAACTATGAATTAATCCTTAGTCAAAGATCCAACCAACCAAATATCGATTACCTAATTTTGCAACCTTGGGTAGAATGACGTGCATTGGAGAGACCATCTCCTGATAGTACACCCCAAAAGTCTGGCTAAACCCACGAGTTACAAGCATAACCTTGTAGCGATCAATGATACCATCTGCATGGTGCTTTACTGTAAAATCTATTTGCGGCCAACTATGGACGATTCGGCAGGAGCAGTACCCAAGCTCTACGTGCCACGAGACTGGAGCGATGTCATCTTCTCCTCCATAGCCAGACATCACTGATTGTCTTGCATAGTTTCTTTATATATTTGTGAGATCTCCACAGCTGAGAGACCCACAACAAACCTCCAGAAATCCTCTGAAAGATGCCCCAAAGAAACATGTAGCACATGTACGCCTCTATTTTTAAAAAGCAATGGACTGATCCAAATCCTCTGAACCATTTGTAACCTGAGGTGTTATCTGCTCAGTCCATAAAGTAGGTTGTGATCCAAATAAATCACCAATTCCATCAATAGAAATCAAGTGCTTAAAATTTACCGGATGTGTGTTGGATAATGTTGTTGAGAGAAATGGGATGGACCTCCGTTAGAGACCCATCCAAAAACTATGTTTATAAATAATTATATACAAAATTACAAATGCCAACTCTCACAAAAAGATCTAGCATGCTCAAGTACATTCTCTAAATAAAGCATCTCCTCCATGAAGATCGCATCATTTCTTCGCAACCAAATGGCCTACACATACGCACAAACTTTGTTCCTCCCTTCAAATGAACATGTACAATATAAACAACTGAAATCTCATAATAATTCTACACTATCCCAACACACTCATGTCAGCTTTGCTCTCTCCCAAGTCTCCTTATACTTGGGACATCATAAGAAAAGATGCTTGATGTCCTCTGTTGTCGCACCATGTCTTATGCAAGCCTCCTCACATCTGGGGAAGATCATGCCCGCCTAGCACCTGATGTGTTGGATAATGTGGATGTCACATGAGCAGGAGGTACAGTCGGCGACCTGCGAATGTAAAAGTAAGGCAAAGGCTGAGCCCTAAGAGTATGAACTACAAAAGGAGGTGGTGAACGAACCACATATGGGGGTGGGGGTGACCAGTAGAGGTGGTAGCAGTGGTCGAGAAGGTGGTGGAGAAACCACAACTGGAGGAGGTGGTGGAGAAGGTGGTGGAGGAACCACAGTTGGAGGAGGTGGTGGCATATGAAGAGGATGCATGTAAACCTCTCAGATAAACTCAGACGAGCTCATCCTATCACTTCTAGGAGGAAAATAGATGATCGACTCAAAAATGGTGAGATTAGCACTAATTTAGTACTTCTATCTAATAACTGGATCATAACACTAGTACCTCTTTTGGGTCCGAGAGTGTCTCACAGAGACACACTTGGCAACTTTGGGAGAGAGATTTTCATGGCCAGGAGTCAGATGATGAACAAACTCCATTGAGCCAAACACATAAGGTGTTCGAGAAAAGATACTTATCAGAAACGCAATCGAAAAAGGAACTTTTCTTATAACACATAGACGACATCTAGATAACTAAATAACAAGCTGTAAGAACCGCATAACCCTAGATTGAGTGAGGAGCATGAATCTAAATAAGGAGGGTCCTGGTCACTCAAGTAGATGACGATGATTGCATTCAACAACACCATTCTGTTGAGAGTACGCACAAGAAGTCGGATATATAATGCCAACAAACCTAAAGAATTGAGAAAGTTATATAGTGCAAAACTCCAAGGCCTTATTAGAGCGAAACATACTTAACAATAGCAGATAAAAATATTAACATACACGACAATAGCAAAAAAAATGTTCTTTATTTCATGAAGGATAATAGAACCAACCATAGACTTGTTTTTCAAAAGAAAAACCCATGAAAGGTTAGAAAAAATCATCAACTGATACAAGATAGAACATGTGTCCGTGTCCATGATGGTCAAGAACAAGACTGGACTCCAAAAAGATGGACCAACTCAAATAAAGAATTGCTAGTATGACTCTGACAATCAGGAAAACTAGAACGGTGATGCTTCCCAAACTAGTAAGCCTCGCACTGAAAAGGGGACTGAGAATTGTTAGAGTATGTGTCATTATCATGTAGATGGGTACATGGATCCTTCCAAGATCCATTTACCCCATCCAGGAGTTTAGTCCCACATTTACCAATGGTGGGACTTGGAGGCTCTATGGAGGCTATATAAGAAGCCCCAGACCTCTTGTATTACATGAGAATCTGCAATGCATAAATCAATCCTTTGAGGCGTTATCTCGTGATTTCATCCGCTCCTTAAGGAGTATGGTTCCATTTTAAAATCTTGTGTTCTTCATATCTCTTTATCTTTTTCTTTAGTCATGCTTCCGCATTATATTTTCTAACATGGTATCAGAGCGAGTTTCATTCTCGAGGATTTCATGTTCGTTGTTTTTGTTCAAGATTCGATTCGATTATTGTTTGCGCTTGAAGACCATTTATAAGAAGATAATATTTTGCAAGGTTCGATCAAATTCTAGGGTTTCTTTTGAAACTATATTTTTTGTTCAACGATCGTCGTGGTTCTACAGTTCCTGGGGCCTTGTTTTGTTTCGCTTCTCTAGCCGCAACTCTTAGGAGGCATTTGAACCCCCAGTTCTAGGATCAACACCTTAGCCGCATAAGGCTATTCTCTGCTTTCGCGAAGCTCGGACCTTCAGCTACCTATGGCAACACAACATGCTCTAGATTGGTGGAACTCCAAATAGCACCCAGATGATGTCGCACCGATCGCAACTGGCGACGACCATGCCGCTCGACGCTTCTTCTCCAACGACGCTTCTTCTCGACATGAAGCTCCAGATAGACGGTTCCAGCGTAGGCCTCCAGACAGCCGATCCAAGCTGCATATGGCGGTAGTGGTCGGAGATGAAGGTACGTCTCCATGCGGCGGAGCACCACCAATGATTCCCAGAGGAGACATAGACATCCTTCTCCTTGTAGTTTGTGTGACCCCCTTAGCTCCAGACGATCGCACCACCTCTCTACTTCTTCTATGTCCTGACGGAGGCAGTTCCTCCAAGCAATGATCATGCGTGGGCGGCGGAGCGGAGCCATATCGTGGGATGACAAATGTTCGAAGGAGGGTTCCTGGGAACCTTAGTGCTTCTACGGGAACAAAGGGCCAGATGACCCTTCCTTTATAAAAAAAGAGTGAGATGGGGAAAGTCCATGCCCAAGTGGGATTCGGTTGTTGTAAAGGTCCAGGTGGGCCGAAGAAAAAAAAGAGTTATAAAAAAAGAAAAAAATGAGAGAGACAGAAACCCAGTTGGGCTACATGGTTTTCAGCCCAAGTGGGTTGCGTAGTATTTGGACCCGATTTGAGTTGTGAGATTTTGTTCCAAAAAAAAGAAAGGGCAGCCAAAAAATGAATGAACAGCTTATTGAGAAAAAAAGAAGAGTCGACTATTAAAAAAAGGAAAATAGCCGAGAGAAAAAAAGGAAAGAAAAACCATATTAAAAAAAGGGAACGACTCATAAAAAATTTAATAAAAAATTTTGCGACAGCTTATTGGTTATTTTTTCCCGTTTTCTTGTCTTCTCCAACTTGGTCGACGTCATTGTTTTCCGACCAGTCTGAGAGAAAGGGGGGTATTGTGTAGAGTTCTACGGCCATGATGATTCCAGTTTGGATTCAGATTCTGCGGTCAGAGGCAGGCCAGATTTCCAGACTCTTCAGATGTTCAGATATTCAGATTCGTGGCTAGATTGTTTCTTAGTTATCGGTTTCAGACATACACATGTATGCGGTCTTCAGGTTGATGTGCACAAGTTTAACATCTTTTGTGTGGTCCCCATCTTTTGTTTTGGTCAGAGTTTTCATGTGATCCATAGGGACTTCAAAGTGAAGATCCCATTCCCTATGCCATGTGGGCTAGGATTTTCATGTGGTTTCATAGGGACTCCAGAAAAGAGAACCACTCTTCGAGCTAGTATGGGAGAGACCTAGTTCTCCGATGAGGAGACTTTTCAGACTCCATTCTCTACCGACCACGGACTCTGATGAGGATGTCTCAACACCTTCAATTCGGCCCTTTCAGAGATGAAGCAATTGTCCATATTATTGTGGCGGGCCAGAATACTCTGACGAGACTCATTTCAGTTGCAGTAACTCAGACATGCACAATATAGAGCACATGCTCTCCGACGAGGAGATTCAATTTGACTCATACTCCAGCACGTTTTTCCTCCTCACATGCACAATATGAGAAGCAACGTCCTCGACAACAGCTAACAATTGTGCACGTTGAGTTGATATTGTTTGTAGTGTCGTGTATTGTGAGTTGAGATTTCTTTCTATTTGTCTAAGCTTAGCATTGCATGCTCCATCTTGAGGGGGAGTGTTAGAGTATGCGTCATTATCATGCAGATGGGTAAATGAATTCTTCCAAGATCCATTTATCCCATCCAGGAGTTTAGTCCCACATCTACCAGTTGTGGGACTTGGAGGCTCTGTGTAGGCTAAAAACTCCAGACCTTTTGTATCAAATGAGAAAGTGCAATGCATAAATCAGCCCTTTGAGGTGTTCTCCCGTGGTTTCATCCCGCTCCTTAGGGAGTAGGGTTCCATGTTAAAATCCTGTGTTCTTCATATTTATTTATCTCTTTCTCTGATCATGCTTTCGCATTATATTTTCTACCAAGATCAAATGTAAGGGAGGACTTTGCACAGTTTTTGTGGAGGAAGGTGGCCAAGTAGAAGATGTTATAAAATAAACATGCGGAAGCGAAAACATGGAAAAAAGATAAAGAACAAGAAGAACGCGGGATTTTAACGTGGAACCCTACTCCGTGAGGAGCGGGATGAAACCACGGGAGAAGCCCTCAAAGGGGCATGCTATGCATTGCTTTTTCTCAATGAGTACAGGAGGTCTTGGGCTCCTTATATAGCCTCTCTAGAGCCTCCAAGTCCCACCACTAGATGATGTGGGACTAAACACTTGGGTGAGGTAAATGGATCTTCTCCAGGATCCATTTACCCTGCTACAACTCAATGGGCGCACAACCAAATACTCTAACACTCCCCCTCAAGCTGGAGCATGCAATGCTCAGCTTGGACAAACAGAAAGAAACTCAACTCAACGCTACATGACACTATGGACAATATCAACCCAACGCACACATTGCTGCAGTCGAGGACGTTGCTTCTCATGTCGTGCAGGTGAGGAGGACGAACGGGCTGGAGTGTGAGTCTGTTGAATCTCCTCGTCAGAGAGCATGCGCTCTGAACTGTGCCTGTCAGAGTCGCTGCAACTGGAAATGAGTCTCCTCGTCGGAGTACTCTGGCCCACCACAATAATGTGGACAACTGCTCTATCTCTGAAAAGGGCCAACTGAAAAGGCCGTGGCTGTGAAATCCTCGTCGGAGTCTACGGTCGCTGGAGAATGGAGTTTGAAAAGTCTCCTCGTCGGAGAAATAGGTCTCTCCCATCTGGCTCAGAGAATGGTGCACTGCTCTGGTGTACCTATGATACCACATGAAAACCCTTGCCCTCAATGGCATAGGGAATGGTCCTCTGCTCTGGAGTCCATATGGCTCACATGAAAACTCTAGCTTGACAACAAGAAGACTGATGGGGACCTCTGACAATGATGGCAACATATGCACATCTGACAATGACCGCATACTCGTGCATGTCTGAAACTGAGGACTCGGAAGACAATCGTCGAGTCTGAAACCGAACTGTAGAGTCTGACCATCTGACTGGTCTGGAGACTGATATCTGAATCTGGATCTGGAAGAAGAACAGACCTGTGACTCTACATATACTCCCCCTTTCTCCCATACTTGTCGGAAAATGAACATCGACAAAGTTGGGAGAAGACAAGATAGATGGGGAAAACATGAAACTTGCGGCTTTTCTTTTTTTTATAAGCCGTCATCGCTCCTTTTTTGTCAACATTTTTTTTAAACACACATTTTTTCCGGCTTTTCATCAACACTTCTTCCTTTTTTTAAAAAAATTTGTGTACGGCTTTTGTATTGTGTACGCGCCTCTTTTCATTTCATTTTTTTCTTCTCGAAATGCCTTTTTTTAAACACACTCACACGGCCCAAAGGGCCCATCATTTTTTTTCTTTTTCTTCTTCTTCCCTTTTTTTTAACAAACTCCTCTCGTCCTAAATAACAAGCCCATTCTCGTCAGTATTGAGCCTCCCAATTATTTAAGGGGCCAATGAGCCCTTTTTCTCTTCAACACGTTAGGGTTCCGAACATGGGAACCCCTCTTCTCTGATATGTCGCCGCCGCAGGTCTTTCGAGGAGAGGAGGCGTTGGGGGATCGCCTGGAGGCACGGTTGCGCCGCCTGGAGGCGCTGGAGAACTTCACGTGCCTGCGCGAACGGGAGGAGCAGGGGGGCCATCACGGAGCATCCCTTGGCGACCTGGATATCGTGATGGGGCTGGAGGTCGCGGGGTTGCGCCGCATGGCTAGGCGCAGAAGACTCGCGCGGTCTGCGCGATAGTGGAGCGGCTAGAGCACGCCGCCTTGGTCGATGCTGCTGAGGAGTTGCGAGAGGCCCGGATCGCCATCGCCATGCTGGCTGAAGGAGGGAGGCAGAGCTCCGCCAGGATGGGGAGCCGCCTGGAGGGAAGTTGCGCGCGCGAATCTGCGTGGAGAAGAGTAGAGCAGGGCTCGAAGATCTGCTGCCGCATAGTAGCAGCGTCGCCTGCCTACCAGGAAGGGCTTGCTGGAGTACGCACGGGGAGGGCGCGCGGGGCTGCGCCGCCGCAGCCTGCAGGAGAGGCGGAGGGGGTCACCTGGTCTCGCATGCATGGGAAGCGGATGCGCGTAAAAAAAAGAGAACCGCCTGGTTGAGGGAGAAATCAACATGAACTGGAGGCGTTGTGATCGCCTGTACGCGTTGAGAATATCGCGAGAAAGCAACATGAATTGAACAGTGATCTGGAGATACAAAATCATACGACTCCTCCTTCGACATAGAGGCGTGCTGGGCATACACGACAGCCGTCCTGAAGCTAGGGTTCAGAAACCCTAGATCAGGGTTCCAGGAATTGAATCATGAATATGATAATCTCGAATCTCGAACAATAAATCAAAATAAAATCCACGAGAATTGACCCGTTCTGATACCATGTTATAAAATAAACATGCGGAAGCGAAAACATGGAAAAAAGATAAAGAACAAGAAGAACGCGGGATTTTAACGCGGAACCCTACACCGTGAGGAGCGGGATGAAACCACGGGAGAAGCCCTCAAAGGGGCATGCTATGCATTGCTTTTTCTCAATGAGTACAAGAGGTCTGGGGTTCCTTATATAACCTCTCCAGAGCCTCCAAGTCCCACCAGTAGACGATGTGGGACTAAACACTTGGGTGGGGTAAATGGATCTTCTCCAGGATCCATTTACCCTGCTACAACTCAATGGGCGCACAACCAAATACTCTAACAGATGCCACATGTACCAACTCAAGTAAAGTACTGCTAGTATGACTTTGACAACCGTGAAAACTAGATCGATAACGCTTCCCAAGCTAGCAAGCCTCGCATTAAAAAGTGGACTGAGATAAAATCTAAGGGAGGACTTTGCACAAGTTATGTAAATGAAGGTGGCCAGATCGAAGATTTCACATATACGGAGAGACTGACCTAGTGGGATGGAAAAAGCGCTAACATATGGAGATTGGACCAATCTGTAGAGACCCCCCCTTGCTCACAGTCACATCCAATCACCACGCTCGTAAGTATATCATGAAACACAAGAGAAGAGGGGTCAAATATGGCGCTACAATGCAAATTTTTTTATTCAATAAAGGGGAAACACATAAAGGTGTCTGCCCCATGTATATTAATTTGTTGGACAAATACAAATGTTACCACATAAAAGTCAATATTAAAGGAGATTCTTGGCATGGAAGATTACACTATTAGAGTAGAAGCCATCAGACGAGAAAATAACACCATTGCGGGAGAGCCAAAATGGCAAATGGTAGCAACAGACAGTAGAAACTCCGAAGCAACCCGAGATCTAGCATAGTAGATAGAGTCTCAGAAGTTTACAAGATCATTGTAGTCTACCCAATCAATCTCCATATCTTGCGTATTGCTTTTGACTTTCTACATGTGAGGAACATGTAATCAGTGGTTTCCATTGCATCTTCACAAAGGGGGAACAAGTCGATCCCATTATCGCTAAATCTAGCCCAGCAATCCCTCGTAAGAATTTTCCCTCTGTGAAGCAGCTACGAGAATAATCCTTGCCTGGGTGGGTAGGGCTGACGTGTTGATTTCTTCAGGAGCCTGGTGGCGGCCAGACTACGGCCGCGGGAGGAGCTTCTGCGACCCCTTGCTTTGGTCTGGCCTATTTGACTTGCTAGGAACGGTGTGTTGTTTTACGGAACCCATGATATTAGTGTACATAAGTGTTAAAATGGGTTGGCCCAAACCGCACCATTTTATTTGGACCGAGTTTGGGCTTCGGCCTGGAATTTGAAAATAAAATGGGCCTAAGCCCAACCATTAGCCCATATACTTAAATGGGCTTGGGTTGGGCCAACTCAAACTCGACCAGGCCCGATACCCAACCCTAACAGAAACCCTTCCAGAATAGATCTATATAAAGGATGATGAGTACCATAAAGAGGTGTGTGTACTATGTAAATGCATCGAATGAACTTGCAGAATGGATCTTCACTGCTCCCCCAAATTCGAGCCACCCATTTCAGCAATAAGGATCTATTCATGATCTCCAATATAGGCACACCAAGACTTCCCTTCTGTATAGGGAGAGTGACCATCTCCCGGTCAACGAGGTGGATACCAAAGGTATCTTGACCTGATTTGCATCAAAAGAACATCCTCATGATCATCTCTAATCTTCAACGAATCCCTACTAGAAGAAGTTCGGAGGACATAAAAAATACGGAGATTGTCGCGAGAACAACTTTAACCAATACAACTCTCCCGTCATGAGATAGCATAGCCGTTTTCCAACCTAAAATCTTCTACTCCATTTTTTCAATAGTGGGGAGACAGTCTGACATCCGCAGTCTACCACAAGTCAGCAGAAGTCTCAAGTAACATATAAGAGGATACCTGTAAAGCCTTGAACTTGGTATATCTCGGATCCTATATAATAAGATCCGGCTCATCAAGAGAAAACCAACGAAATTTGTTTCGTGTGAATCGGACTTCGTTTCGAATTGTTATGATTTTCCGAAGAAAGAGAAGTCATTAATCCATAATGACTGTCATTAATACTAATTAAACATGATTAAAGAAATTAATGACGATTGAAAGCCGCTAATGATCATTAGTAAACACTAATCAATAGTTAACAAAAGATAAGCATAAGCCGCGAAAGTTAAATCGCAATTAGTGAAAGTTAATCACGATTAGTGTTAATTAAGCGTCATTAGCGAATCTAGAATCTTCTAAAATGTTCTAACTTAGGCTCCAAGTTTGGGATAAGTTTTGGCTAAAACCATAGGCCAAAACCATGGGCCGCTAAACCATGGTTAAGGTCTAAACCATGGTTTTCTAACCATGGTTAGTGGTTTTCTGGGGCCTATAAATAGACCCCCCCTACCCATTCATTCTCTACAACTTCCACTACCACCACCACCCCAAGGGCTAGGGAGAGGTTGGGAGGAGGAGTGGGAGGCGAGGGAGGAGCGCTAGCGAAGCGCTGCCGGGAAAACGAGGAGGAGAAAGGTATGATCCTCTCTTAGTTGCTTCGTAAGCTAGGCTTTCAATTCATACTCTTGTTCTTCGAAGTTTTGTTTTTGTTTCATATTTCTTTCCGATTCGTTTTCCTGTTGTGGTTCGAGGAGAAATCTGTGTAACACCCTACTTAGGTGCGGGCGGCTATGCACGTCAGTGACCCTGTGATTCGTCACACGTTCACTCATCTAAGACGCGTGGTGTCTACCGATTCTCCATCGTTTATTTTTCTATTCTTCGTATTATGCTTTTATAGTTATTTGATGGAGAAATCCGTGTAATACCCTACTTAGGTGCAGGCGGCTATGCACGTCAGTGACCCTGTGATTCGTCACACGTTCACTCACCTAAGATGTGTGGTGTCTACCGGTTCTTCATCTCTTGTTGTTGAGTATATTTTTTTCAGTTTCGTTGTTATTTTTCTCTCGATTGATTTTATAGAGGAAACTCTTTTCGTTTTTATTTTGAAATATTTCCCGATATAAGGGGAAACTCTGCTGAAATTTTCTGAGAAATATGTCCCGATATAAGGGGAAACTCTGCCGAAATTTTCCGAGAAATATGTCCCGATATAAGGGGAAACTCTGCCGAAATTTTAAGAGAAAATATGTTCTTGACGTTCTTCGTGTTCTTCACGTTCCTCGCGTTCTTCGTTCGTTCTTCGCGTTCTTAACATGTTCTTAGCGTTTTGATATGAAAAATGAAATTCGATCTTTTCAGGAGCCTTAAAATAGCCTTCTAAAAACGAAACTCGATAAAGCCTTGCATACACGAGAGAGAGCTCGATTAGGTAACGAAATCCTTCCTTTTGCTGTTGGGTTTTCATATAAAATTATTGAAATTCTTGATTTTGTGTTCTTTGCTACGAAGAACCCTAATTTTGGTTATTTTTGAAAAAGTCTGAAGAATTGCTTTGTGATTCCCACTAAAATAAGATTTACGCATCAAATTGATGCGTTGGCTCTGAAAGTTAGGGTTTGGGAATTAAAATAGGCATAAATAGGAGTATACATATGGTTATGAATAATATATATGTGAGTCGATACTAAGTATTGCGGTTTATGCAAATCAAAGACTTAACGAAAGAATTACATCATGTGAATTGGTGTGATTTGAGATGGATCCTGAAAAGGATCATGTGTCACGTTAAGGATGACTGGGAGTAGAACTACAGGTCGGGCATGCAACCTGTAGGTTTGTCGGAAGGAACCCGTATTGGCGTTTCCCTACCTAGGTGGTACACGGTTGCCCTGTTATGATAAGTGCGCACGAAATGAAGATTTTGCAACGCGTGGTACCGGGAGCCAATATATTCGGGTTGGAACGACGGAAGATGTGGTCGTGCCATGTGGAGGCACGGGTGGTTCAATAGCGGCTGGGTCACGATAACATGTATTTAAAGCCGCTAGGTTATATGATTAAATGTTAGCCTGAGGTTTTAAGCAACCGAGTCCTCGAGGACGGTGTGCTCTTTTGTTTTTCCAGGCTAAGGGTTGAGACCATGTTTAATAAATGAAAAGGAAATTGTCAGGGTAGTATTGGAGGATTGGTTGAGGCGACGTGCGACAGCATAAGCTTACCAAGATCAACACAATCTCCAATCCTGAAGCATCCACAGCTTCGGAGTTCAAGAATGGTGGGGTTCCCCTGGACTAATCCCCGATGTGGAATAGAAAGGAATATGACTTAAATTAATGAAAAGAAATGAATTTTTGTGATATCTATGAATTTTGAAAAATTACACAATTTGTTTGCTTTTCTCTTCTTCGTTACTTAGCATTCGCTAATTTTTATCCTATGATTTATAGAAAACCCAACAGGTATCGGTGAGCCATCGCAAAGACTTTAAAAAAATCATTCAGCTTACATACTAGACATCCAGCCAGCCACAGTAGCTTTACTTTCTTTAAGGTAGTTAGTAATCTTTTGTATATTTCCCTTTTAAGCTGATGTACATATAAATGGTTATAGTGGTACAGTGTATCATCTGAACTTTATTTTGTGAATGAAAAGTGTTGAAATACTTTCTTCTGAGTATTTTTATTTGCAGTCTATTTCTGAATGTTAGTTGTGATTGCTGAATAAATTATTGCTGAGTAACCAGATCCGGATATGGGAGGATCCGACGACCCGGGAAATGGGGTCGTTACAATACCCACGTTTCGTCCACATCTCTATAAGACATTCCCCAATCTCCTCAATAGGAAGATTGAAGGGGATAAACATCGACTTTTGTTTGTTAACACTAAGTCCATAGTGCTCCCCAAAGATCTCAAGCAATGTGGACATACATGTCACCTCCTACTTGCCCCTTTGCTAAATAGAATGGTGATTCTCCATATATTGAAGTAGTAGGATGGATATGTCCCCACAAGAATACCCTATAGTAGCACCCTGTTGAACCACTCTTGACACCATTCTTGTAAGAACATCTGCTGTAAAAACGAAGAGTAGGGGTGCAAGTCAACAGACTTGGCGTAACCCAATGTGGCTAAAAAACACTTTCTAATCTCCCATTAATAAGCACGGAATAAGACATCATGGTGATACATTTCTTCATCCAAGAGGTTCATGTGTCTGGGAAACCTCTTTTAATAAGCACAAACTATAAGAACCGCCAGTCAAGTATCATAGGCTTTTGAAAAGACAACTTTCCATAAGAGGGCAAGAAAACAGTGTCTCTTCCCATCAACAATAATCTCGATCGCCATAGACAAACTATCACCAATATGCTTTCCTAGGATAAAGGCAGATTGGGCACGAGAGATAATAGTTCCAAGGACCACACCAAGTCTGTTAGCCAGAACCTTCGCCAAAATGAGATAGATTGTATTGGACAAGGCAATCGATCTCAAGTCCTCTCTTTTGAAACCCTCCTTCGGTAGCAGGAAAAGAAGCATCATCTTTAGTATGTCAAAGCCAACATTGTCCATTATGAACTCATCAAGAACCGCTATCACATCGAGTCTGATAACATCCCATATTTCCCTAAAAAAACATACTAGAAATCCATTGGGACCAGGTGCTCCATTTGCATTCAAGTTCCACACCGCCGCTTTCACTTCCACCTGTAAAAAAGTATGGGTCAACATGTTGGCATGCTCCCCGAAAAGAGATGTAGACCTGCTTCCCAACCATCTTCAAGGATGACTCTCGATCTCTAAGATAGATAGTGAAAGGATGCCAGCTCCCTCCCCATTGCCACCATTTCCCTTGATGCACCTGCCATCTACAACCACAGGCTAGATCAAGTTGTGTTTGTGTCTTCCCCTAGCAACCCTGTCAAAGAACTTATCTCCTTCCTTGAGCCATTTCATCATAGATCTTTGTTTCCACTCTGTCACATTTTTCGTGTGCTCCCCCACAATGATCTTCATTGACTCAAATCTCAGTTTCAATTCAACCTCCTTCGAATCCTTGACATCTTCTTCCTTGTGAAGTCTCAGGACCTCATTCTTTGTAGTCGTGCGACAGAGTTTTTGTGCTACCCTTAGATCATTCTTGAGTTGACAGAGCCTTTTCCTCAAAGAGTTCAACTTCTGAATCAACCTAACCATTACCGAACCCGTACACACACGTGATCCAGTGTTCAGTAACCAAGTCTCTGAAGTCATCTTTCAAAAGCCACGCTCTCTCGAATTTGAAGAATGAGTGGGGTAGAACCACCTTACCCAATTTCCAGATGAGCAGCGTGTGGTATGATCTAGACCGTGCTCGAGAGGAGAAAGTCGAAAAAGGGCAAGCTTCCAATAACTCCCCAGAGCCAAGGAATTGATCTATCATCGAACAAGATCCAACGCTTCTCTACACGTACGAGTGTCGATCGCGTCAATAAACCTCCATCTGTAGCTCTGCTATCAACTCGACAAAATCTCATGAGCTGTAATATTGGCCTCTTTGAAGTCTTGGGTGATTTGATGAAACCAGAGACTGGGAGACATTGAAATCCCCCAACCCAACAAGCAATGCCATACCCGAATAAATATCTCTGACTTACCGCAATTATGCCCAAAGTTTTCCCTGGGCGTCGGGTCATTAGGTCCATAAATGCAGGAGAACAGCAGGCATGCACCGTTTTAAGTATATCGGAGAAGTACGGAGATAACAAAAGATCTTTTTACTTCTGCCATCAAGCTGAAAAAATCCTTCCGTGCAATACGCGAGCCACATGCACTACCAAGAGCATCTAAGGCTTCGAATTCCAAGAGGTTAGCGGTTCCTAAAGAACGCCACAACCGGTCAGACCACTCACACAAATTTGTTTCATGAAGCAAAACAACATCACAATCCTACCCATTAACTAGAGACCCCACTGATCTTTATTTCTCCGTCTCCTAGGCCCCAGACATTTCATGGAAGCGCCTTCATTTAGATTGTTTTTTTCTCCCATTGCAAGGGCCACACATGCCATCTAGGGGATGCTTCTCTGCAGCATCATCATGTCTTCAGAAGATCCGGTCAGTACCTACTGCAAATAGCCCTCCTCCTTTAAAGAATCCCTATGTTTCCTCCCACCCCCATGCACTTCTTCCTTTTTATGTACCTTTTACCCTTCTATTAGTGCATGCTCTCTCTCGATGAAGAACCCGATGAGGCATGTGTAGGATGCACCTGATCCATCGAAATTGCAATAAATATAGGTGGGGGGGCTTCAAGCGACGTCTCCTACAAATCTAGAGACACCAAATCACTTCGAACTTCCTCGAGAGGCAATAGAAATGGAGCCCAACAATATATAAGATGGTGTAGCCTGCTTCTGCTTTCCCCAAAATAGTCAGACCCCTTACAAGGGCAGTCCGATCCGAAAGACAAGGGGGGTACTAAGACTAGATAGAAGAGCTTAAGTGGATCCGAAAGTTGGCTCACATCTGGTATCGATTTGAGCTTCCTGATTTCCTTTAATCAAGTCGGATCCACTACTACATGTGCCATGTACTTATACCCTTAACAAGGAAAGCCACGAAAGTCCTAAAGCTCTACCAAAATATCTTCTCCAGCATCTCTCGAAACAGTCGGGCTCCATCGACCTCAAATAGACGCCAAGTTCTAATTTCAAAGGATGGAAGTTCTGTCGCATGTTTAGTCGTGCTCACAATAACAGACAACCCAGTGGTTGCCCTAACAAAGAGTTCGTCGAAGAAACCATATCTTCACGTCCAAGTGACTAGATACTTTCCCCAAGGAAGTCAGCATGGTTCGGTGGTGCTAGAGGCTTAATAACCTTCACCAAAAAGAAGGTTGACCGTCCGAGCTTCATTGTGCAAGTGAACTTCGATGGCATCATCCTAGTCACAAGGAAGGAGATCAAAGTTCTAGTGATAAGGGATCCCGATTGATATCCATCCGACAAAACCTCTGCCACTCGATCCCACTCCTGTAGCATCAGTTGAAGGACTTCCACCATCCTCAACATGATTGGTGAACTGGTGATGCGTGATACCAGTTGCACAAGGCCTCTCTGCTCGCCATCAGTGAAACGTCAATGCCTCCATTGAACCCCCTCTTTCGGACCACTTAGTGACAATAACTCATGCTACTCCTTTGGTGAAAGACCTCTCGTACATGGAATACCATCGTCTAAAAGCACTACATCTCCCAAAAAAGGTGTTCCTGAAGAGGACATCACCTCCATCACTAACCTACTCGCATCTCCTACCTCCCCTAGAACCATACCCACAAGTAACTCTGAGGTTGGCATTCGATACAACTCCCCCTTCATTGTCACCGCAAAAGACCTCCCCTCTTCAATCAACGATGATAAACCTCAAAGTCCTTTCCTTGATACCCTTACAGGTTGTATCACCTCTACATCACGCTAGGTTGCCTCGCCATCAGAAGCCAAATGAGGGCCCTTCATATGGAGCGGACAGGACAACAACTGGCACCCCCCTTTCCATAGTCGAAGCATAGTAGATAAAGGAGGCAAGATGATGCTCGGTGACCATGAAGGTTGCACCGAAAGCACTAAGGCCCCGACTTCCAACGGGTAACAACCTCTTACCCTTCTCCTTCTCTCTCGACTCCAACCCTAACCAACAAAAAAACCCTCTCCTTCTCCCTCCATGACCACAAATACCATGGCCAACAACTCGTTTCTTCCCTTTCCAAACCACCTCTCATCCCCTCTCCTTCTCCCTCTCGTTCCCCCTTGAAGAACCGCTAAATACCATGTTTAATACGACATTTCTGTTGTAGCATTCGAGCAC
Source organism: Ottelia alismoides (assembly GCA_037367405.1). Taxonomy (NCBI): domain Eukaryota; kingdom Viridiplantae; phylum Streptophyta; class Magnoliopsida; order Alismatales; family Hydrocharitaceae; genus Ottelia; species Ottelia alismoides. Next base: position 714,976 of record JAZKJV010006618.1, read on the forward strand.
TTCGGATTAATCAAAAAGACAATAAAAAAGACAACTTAATTAATTTGTCAACTAAAGCGAACGGTCAGATTTTTTATTTTACTTGGGCAAGCCCAAGGTCGAACTCAGGGTAGCCATTATCTCCTTAGGTTAGTTAATAGGCGATCTAAAACCTAGATTTTCATAGAGGTATTTTTTGTGTTTTTATCTTTTTCAGCTTTTTAAAGGTTTTAATTTAAAGAGATGTAGTTAATTAATCAAGGAAATATGATGCATTGTTTTTCAAAATAATATTAATGCAAGAGGAAATAATGTGATGTTGTGTGGTAAAATGAGAAATAAATAAATGTAATATTTTTTATTATTTTAATAAGCTGATGAAAATTATGTAAAATGGTGAGTGATATGAGCAGGTCAGGCCAAGATCAAGCACGCCAATCAATTAGCATGTACCCTAATGATCACTACAATAATTATTGATTAAGCTCTATTTCATTTTTCGAAATAAATCTTCCATTTTTTGCTATCAATTACTGAGCAATCAAATCATCGTAAATGCATAGTTCCAAAGATCAAATAATCCCGTGAATAACGTTAGTTCAAAAGTGTCTCAAAGTATAAATCTCAGTAGCCTAGATGATAAAGAATAAGTCAAGGTTTAAAACGACGCTAAGAACGCGAAAATCCGATCACATATGCTCAAGTTATGAAAGATTGAAGGTCACGGACTAAAATATAATTAAAATAAATAGAATCTCTTGAATATACCCTTCGGGAAGGACTTTGTTGCAATATTGAGAAATTGCCTGAGCATTCTTGTAATTTACCCCTGACAGGGGTATATCTACAATTTCTGGAAGTCGCAAAGGCACCTCTGCAATTGACACTAAAGTCACGCGTGTCGTGTGTGACCTGGACCCCTATGCGATTCTGGGAGAGTCGGGGAGCAGAGGCGTAATTTACCCATGAGCATGTGGTGTAGCACGTGACAGAGGGTCGGGCAGCGGTTGCCTTCGAGGCCAGTCCTCCATGTGGCACATCGTGACGCCTCATCCCCAACCGAGGCTGAGGCTTGGAAGGCATGTCTGGAAGTGGATCTCAACCGTCTATGAAGGCTTGATTCGATTGCTATGCTTTGGCGTCGAAGGACGGCCTAGATCCCTTGTGTTCTTGATCGTACGTGATTTGGTGGGTTAGTTCTTCGGTCCCGGTTTGAACCTGGGGATCCTTCTGCTCAAGGGGAAGGTGGCCAAAGCTTGATGACGGCCAAGGGTTGGCGGTACGTCAGTGAAGTTGGCGAGGCGAGCACCCGGTCGACACCAGACCGATGGGGTGACGGGGCGGTATCTCCGACATGCAGAGGTTGGGCGAGTGGAGAAGAGTTGAGGGGCTTGCGAACGCGGGATGGATCGTTGGTGACTTTGTCAAATGTGAAGGGGCAAAGGTGGTGGTCGTGGCAATGGAGCACGGAGCATCCCACGATGACGGTGAAGATGTACAACAACAAGCGGAGTTGGGATGCAAAGACATAGGGCGAAGGCGGTGAAGTCGAAGAAGTTGATTGTGTGTTTGAGTAGTGGTATCAAGGGAGAGGCGGAGGAGACGAATGGAGGAGTTGGAAAGAAAAGAGAGGAACAAAGAACGAAGGAGCAAGAGGGATGAAGAAGAAGAGGAGGAAAAAGGAGCAGAGCTTTACCTGAGGTTCGTCGGAGGAAAGAACCAGAGTTGGTTCTCGATCTTCACTTCAAGAGGCTGATGTCGAACCACGAAGCTGGGCGGTTTTCTTGTTAATGAAGCTGCAACAAAGGAGCAAGCTGCTCCCTTAAATCTCGTCGGAGATCAATTGGTAACCGTTGTTGCTCGCACCGAAGTCCACTCATTGTCACTAATGGGTAGGGAGATGGGCTCACCCTCTCTCATAGTGGCAGATCGACCCGCATGGCTGAAGGCGGTGGGTTTTTAAGGGCGATTGGTAAGTTTAGGTCGTGTGGAGGACGCGGGAGGAGTTTGGGTGGTTGCGAAGGTCAAGGACGATGGGTGCAAGGAGAGAGAGGGAGGAGGAGGGCGAAGAAGATGGCCAGTGGTTGCATGGGAGGCGATTGCTTAACCGTCGGGTGGGGGAGACGGGCGAAGGGGTCCGGGTCAGTTGCGGGAGGAAAGGGGAAAAGAGAGGGCACCACGTTGCGCGCATAAAGACGGCCACGTGGCAGTAAAATAAAAAATAAAAACAAAATAAAAATAAAAAATAGAAATAGAAATAAATTAAATAATTAAATAATAATAAAAATAATAATAATTAAAATTAAATTTAAATTTAAAAATAAATAAATAATGAAACAATAAAATAAAATAATAATTAAATAAATTAAGATTAGAAAACTAATAAAGAAAATAGGGGTGACATGTAGCGGCTCCAAGACTGCCATTATGTGTTTTAATACTAGGTGTAGCTAGATATGTGTTTGCCATCACTTTTTCAGTGGTCCCCATCTTTTGATTTTGGTCGGTGTTTTCATGTATTCCACAGGGGCTCCAAAGTAAGAGATCGCATTCCATATGCCATGTTGGGTAGGGTTTTCATATGGTTTCATAGGGACTCCATAGTAGAGATCCCATTCTCTAAGCCAATATGGGAGATACTCAATCATACGATGAGGAGACTTTTTCAGACTCAGTTCTTCAGTAGTCGTGGACTCTGATGAGGATTGTCAACACGGCTTTTTCAGTTTGACCCCTTTCAGCGATGGAGTTGTCCACATGTTGTGGCGGGCCAGAGTACTCTAACGAGGAGACTCATTTTCAGTTGCAGTGACTCTGACAGACGCAGTACAGAGCACATGCTCTCTGACGAGGAGATTCAATCTGATTCACACTCTAGCATGTTCGTCCTCCTCACCTGCAAATCAGATGAGAAAGCGCAATGCATACATCAACCTTTTAAAGCATTCTCCCATGGTTTCATCCCATTCCTTAGGGAGTAGGGTTCCACGTTAAATCCCGAGTTCTTAATTATTTTATTGTTTATTTCTCTGATATACTTCCGCATAATAGATTTTTTTGCCTCTATTCAGATCTATGTTGGGTCATTCTCGGGCTTAAATCCAAAAAATCAAGATCCCTTCGTATAGTATCATTCCAACACTTCTTGGGCCTTCCACGCCTTCTTTTAACTGACTCAAGATTCCAAAACTCACATCTCCTCACTGGTGCATCAGCTGACCTCCTTTGCAAATGGCCAAACCACCTTAAGCGGCTTTCATGCATCTTATCTTCGATCGGAGCTACACTCACTTTCATCCTGATGGCATCATTCAGAATCCAATGTTTACATGTGTGTGTGTCCACACATCAATCTTAGCATTTTAATTTCTGCTACTACCATTCTCTGCACATGTCTTTGGTTTACAGGCCAACATTCATATCCATAGAGCATAGCAAGTCTCACAGCTGCTTTGTAAAACATTCCTTAGATTTTCAAAGGAATTTTCTTATCACAGAGAACAGTAGAGCCTTATCTCCACTTTAGCCAACCTGCATTTATTCTATTTGTAACATCTCCATCAATTTCTCCATCATATTGCAAAATAGATCCCAGGTATCTAAAAGAATCTCTATTCTGAATGTTATGATCACCAATCTTAACATTGATTCCTTCACCACAGATTCCATCAAAAGTACACTCCATATATTCAGTCTTAGCCCTTCTTATACAAAATCCTAAAGCATGTCTCCAGACCTCAAGCTTCTCATTTACTCCATCTCTAGTCTAATCAATCAGCACAATATCATCAGCGAATAACATACACCAAGGTATTTCATCCTGAATGGGACTTGTCAACTTATCCATAAACAAAGTAAAAAGGAATAGAACATGAAAGTTGTTCGACTCGACGAGATCTACAACTTTCATGAGGAACCCAAAAACAAAAGAAATCATCCGTACAAAGAGCATTTTTGGTGGTACCCTATAGATATAAAACAATGCATTTTTGTTTTTTGCACTTTTTATCGTTTTAAATAAGATAAAAATTAAAACAAAATCAAATAAAATATAAATAATTATTTACAAAATAATCTATTTTTTTATTTTTAATTAGTAATAAAATAATGAAATAAAATAAAGGGGACAAATATAAAGACCAAATATACAAAGGGTGGTTTTTTTTATTTTTACCTTGATTTTTATTTGGATTTTACACATTTTATTAAAACAATAATCAAAGAAAATAAATACAAAAGAAATAAATAAAAAAGAGTTATTTTTATACATAAAACAATAAGGACAAAATAGGTCAATATGTCCAATATACAATAGGGATGAGCATCGGGTTGGGTCGGGCCCAACCTAGCCTAGCCCGAGCCCGATTTCAATTTACGGGCTTACGGGCCGGGCCTAGGCTCGTTGAATTTCAGAAATTGCAACCCAAGCCCGAGCCCGACCCGTAAGTACATGGGTCGGGCTCGGGTCGGGCCGGCCTGCCATATTTAGAAAAATTAAAACGTGAATATAATACACATTTAATATGTAAATACACAAATTGAATATGTATTTCTTCAAAACATGAACATAGTTGATGTCGAAATAGCATAAAATAATGACAATTTAAGAAGGAAGATCAAATGTGATATTAGAAATCATAAATTACATATGGAAAAAACACCGGGCTTATATACGGGCCTACACTCGAGCCTATACTCAGGTCGGCCCATGAGCTTCGGGCTCAGGCCCAAGCATGCCTGAACCCAGCCCGAAAATTGGATCGGGCCAAAAATCAAGCCCACGCCTACCTATTTATCATTCGGGCTCGGGCTTTATCGAGTCGGGCATCGGGCTTGATCGGGCCGTCCCTACCCAATGCTCATCCCTAATATACAATATGGGCCCAAAACCCAAATTTCACATATGAGCTCTGATTCTTTTGAATTCAGTGTTGTTTTGTAGGAAATTGAACGTACATTAATTTAAAAGTGAGTAGAGGTCCACGGGAGACTGTATGAGAGAGAGATTCACATTTTTGGCTTTTAGTCTCGAACTAGGGTTTGGATTTTATAAGCAATTTTAGAAGCTAGTAGTTTTTTGATATTTTTCATTAATTAATGTTAGTAATATATACATTATAGAGTTGATTTTATTCAATTCTGAGTTAGTGAAAAATAAATAAAAATAGGAGAAAATATGGTATTATACAGGTGATATTTACAAGAGAATTTGGGCTTTTTATTCAATGCAAATATGCATGCTAAAATACGAATATTAACTCTAAGTGCATGAATGATAAAAAAATAGAATTACAGATGAAATACAGCTAATTACTCAGGAACGAAGCTCTATTTTCAACTTTTAGAGTGATGAATCACAGATTCAACACCCCTCTCCTTCTCCCTCTCCTTCCCTCTCTCCATCATCACACTCCTCGGGAATGAAATATTCTTCTTCTCCCTTGGTGATTTGACTAATAATAATAAATTCATGGAAAAACTAGATGTGTGAAGCACAATTTGTAAGTGCATAGACAGTGTCAACTGAGTCTCCCAATGTCATGTAACCGGAGAATGTGTCACATCTGCAATAACAACAAATCTACCAAGACGGACTAAACAGTGGAAAGAGAACTAAGCTTTGGCTCCACAAAGGTAATAAGAGACACCCGAATACAAGCTCCACTCAGAGATGTATGCCACATGACAACTAGTAATGGCATATGTTATACCCGCACTAGCATAGACTAATGCAGCGATATCAAATGATAGATCGACCTTGTTTTCTGACATGATGACAAAGAAGCCGAGAAGGGACACAATTGAGGGTTGTCAACTGATAAGAATGTGTCTACACAATCATACAAGGAATCGGTTGAGTGTAGACTCACGCCACAGCCATTCCAATCAATTGTAGAAGCGACGTAAAGCATGCAGATGGGTCTAGAGATCTGGTCTTACTACAAACAACTCATAAACAGATCATTTTGGAGGCCTCGGGAAGCACAATGCAAGATGGAAGACCTCATGTACCCTAGAGAAGCCTACGATGATAGAACGATGCCTTTTAGAAGGCATGGGTGGTGCTGCTAGGCCCAAAGCTGTAGTTGAGCGTCAAAATCTGCAGCTAGGTGCCTCTCACAGAGGTGTAAGGCAGCGTCGGGGATGCTCCGATCACTATTGGGCAATACCGTAGGTGTTGGGCAGCGTAGGTCGTGGTTGAGAAAATCCTATGTGGCAGTTTGATGCCATTGGGCTTCACCGGCGAGAGGGTTGCCACATACGTGACACTTGGGTTCGTTAGGGGCTTCCACGTAGGGTGAGAGGGAGGGTGGTGGGGTTTAGGGCACATGGGCTCAGGCACTGGTATAGGATCGTTGCTCTGATATCATGTGGAGAAAGAAATATAACTTGCTTATGAATGGGGGCCATAAGGCTCTCATATAAAGAGAGGAGAAACCTAGAGGAAAAATTACATAATAGAGACAAAAGAAACATAAAATACATAATAAATGAGGAAAATACATATAATTCACAACATGTTCGATAGCATATCTATAGTTTTTGACAGCCTTTATTCATGTAGTACACTTACCAATAATAGTTCATCATTGCCACATAGGGAAAAAGCCAAATCCGTGTATGTGTGTGCATGCATGAGTGCGTGTGTGTGTGTGCGCGAGTGTGTGTGCGCGCGAGTGTGTGTGCGCACATGTGTATGTGTGCATGTGTGCATGCATGCATGTCCGTGATGTGTGGGTGGGTGGGTATGGGTGTGAGGTGTGACCATCACGGTGGACATTTGTATTGCAAATGACATGTATTCCATAATAGAACTAAACATGTGGAATCTACAACACTCACAAGTTGATCTAAAAGGATCTTCTCCAGATTCCAAATCTTATCAAGTGGTCAGATTACATATATCATTACCAAGCCTAATCCTTAATGTCAGCCAAGGTACCTAAGAAATTGCATGTCACTGTCATGTTAAATATTTTTTGGCATATAAGACAACTGAGAAATGTTGGGAAAATAGAAAGAGTTGTTTATTCCTTGGGCCCTAGGCACTCTTATATAGGGAGACACCTATGGACAAATTACATAAAGTGGATAGAAGAATAGAAAATATATAAACGATACATAAATATGAAATATATCTCTACACTCCCCCTCAAGATGGAGCATAGATATCTATCATGCTCAGCTTGGATGAACACTTCTGGAAGGGCCCTCTATGTAGGGCTCCAGTGAAAATGTCTGATGTTTGGTCCTCTGAGCTGACATGAGATATAGCAGTGAAGCCCTTTTGGATCATGTCAAGTATATAATAGCAATCAACCTCAATGTGCTTTGTCCTCTCGTGGAATGCAGGATTAAAAGAAATAAATAAGGCAACATGATTGTCGTATTCCAGTGACATGGAAAGAGGTACATCTATATGTAAATTAGTTAGGATTGCTCGAACCCACATCATCTATGTACATTCTTGTGCCATAGCTCAATACTCAAATTCAGCACTAGATCTAGCAACAACAGTTTGCTTCTTACTTTTCCATGAGACTAGTGAGTCTCTAACAAATATAGCAAATCCAGATGTGGACTTCTTGTCCTTGGGACACCCTGCATGTTATGCATCTGCGCATGCTGAAATAGTAATAGAGCTTCCCTTTTAGAATAGCATCCCTTCACGTGGAGATGATTTAAGATACCTTAGTATCATTTGTATTGCATCCATATGAACCTGATGAGATTGTTCTATGAATTGGCTCACCTGACTGACTGCAAACGAAATATTGGGACTCGTAATGGTATCATAAAGAAGCTTTCCAACTAGCGCACGGAATCTTCTCCTGTCAACCTCATCAATATCATCATCATAGAACTTCATGCATGGATCCATGGGTGTAGTTGCATGTCTACATCCAAGCATACATGTGTCACTTAGCAGGTTAGTAACATATTTTCTCTGAGTCATTACAAGCCCCTGTAGATTTCTAGCAAACTCCAATCCCAAAAAATATCTAAGAGCTCCTAGATCCTTGGTAACAAATTCACGACCCATAAATTCTTTCGCCCTCTTTATTCCCTCCATATCATCACATGTAATAAGAATGTCATCCACATACACCATAATACCTTTGGATGTTTTCTGTATAAAAAGGGAGTGATCTGCATTCGATCGTTTGTACCCCTGTTTCTTAAACAAGTCTAAGAGCTTCTGCAACCAAGCTCTAGGGCTCTGTTTAAGGCCATAGATCGCCTTATGAAGTCTACACACATGTGAACACTCCCCCTCAACAGCAAATCCCGGTGGTTATTGCATGTAGACTTCCTCTTGAAGATCACCATACAGAAATGCATTCTTGACATCTAACTGAAACAACGACAAATCTTGAACTACGACAACAGAGAGAAGAATTCGTAAGGTGGAATGACGAGCAACTGGTGAGAATGTGTCAAGATAATCCACCATGTATGTCTGAGTAAACCCTCGTGCAACCAGGCGCGCTTGTATCTGTCAATGCTACCATCTGCATTTTGTTTCACTATAAACATGGAAGGAAATATTGGCAATATATCGGTGATATATCGTCGATATATCGATATCAACATGGGACTGATATGGGCACCGATATGGCGATATATCCTGATTTCCAAGCATTTTCTTCACAAAGGCTCGTCGATATGGGCGATATTTCAGCAGTATATTGTCAATATATCGTCGAAATATCGTATCGATACGATATCGAAACGATATCGATATTGATACGGCCTTCCATGACTGTAAAACCCATTTACAGCCTACTATAAACACTCCGGTAGGAGCTGGGACAAGGCTCCAAGTACCTCTCGACTGAAGAGCAATCATCTCTTCCTCCATAGCTAAACGCCACCAACCGTCCTCTAGATCCTCTTAATAATTCCGTGGAATGACCACGACAGATAATGCAACTGCAAAGTTCCTGAAATCGCCCGTCAAGCGATCAAATGAAACCATGGATACTATAGGATATGACGCATAGCTATGCTTCTCCTTTCGAAGCACAATTAGGTAAATCCAAATCAGCAGCCTCCACATTTATACCTTGTAAAGAATCCTGATCAGGTAGACCATTAAACACATTATTAGAAACTGTGTTTTCAGAATATACCTCATGTGTGCTAGATGATGAGCAGTGGCCATGAGCAGAAGCAGGTCGGTGGGTATAGTGATGTGGCAATGTGTGGAACTGGGACCGTAATAGTAAGTGGAGGTAGCGTAGGTAGTGGTGGTGATGACAGGGGTGGTAGTGAAGGAGGTTGTAGTGGTGGAGGTGGAGTGCATGATGATGGTGTTGTGGCATGTATATGTCTTCATCATCAGTGTTTTAAGACGTCAACCGATCACCTGTAGGAGAAAAATACATCACGGACTCAAAAAAGGTGACATCGACACTAATGTAATATTTCCTGCACATTGGATCATAACACATGTACTCTTTCTGTGTCTTGGAGTACCCAACTAAGATACACTTGACAACTCTAGGAGAGAGATTGTCAATACCTGAGGACAACTGGTGGACGAAGGTGACTGAGACAAACACATGAGGAGCCTCCGCAACCTCGGTAAGCAGCCATCACTGAAGAAGTCTAGCTGGCATTACTAGATGGAACAATGATGCGACTGAGCCTGTGGAAGGCTTCCTCCACGGGAGGAATAGTCGCATTTGCCAAAATCTGAGAACGGGCTGCCTCATACTCAGGATCAAGGGCTGCCATGAATACACTAACCATGGTAGCATTCCTATACATCTTCTGTTGTTCACGAGTAGATGCGAGAGGCATGAAACTATAGAGCTTCTCGAACATCCTATGCAAGGATGTATATAACGAGTGGAGAGGACGTCCATTTTGTTTTATAGTAAAGATATCATGCTGGAGTTGTAGAATCTTAGTCTCATTCTTTGCATGTGAATAAGTAGCAACAAGAATATCCCACATCGCTTTGGTTGTGGGTTGATGGAGTATATCATTAGCGATCTCTATTGCCAATGTACCTGAAAGCCAAACCTTGACATACGCATCATCCGCCTCCCATGAGGCATTAACCCCAGTCTTCTCAACCGACTCTTCCTCGATAAGAATGTGTTTCTTACCCGTAGACTTCATCATGCTCATAAACTACATAGACCACAATTCATAGTTTGACCCATCCATCTTTACAATAGGCGTAGGACGTCTGAAAGCGCTTGTGGAGGAAAATATCGACTTTGCTTTCTGACATGACGGCTCAAGAAGACTACGGTTGAAGACTAAACAAGATCTTGCCTACACTGACATAGAGAGATTTGATTGCATGTGTAGACTCATGCAACCAATCTCATCAACACGGAGATGCTCGAGGAAGGGAACATCGACGGCGACAGGGATTGCAGTGCAGTGACGGTGGTCCTGCAGGGCAGCAACGGTGGAGGCAAGGCCGCAGGGGCGAGACCTGCAGGGGCTCGAGCGGCGGTGGCCCTGGGGGCCCAAGCGGCGGCAGGCCGGGGTTGGCGATGCTCTTGAGAGGATTGAGGGGGGGGGACTAATGTTAGGGTTTTGGTATGGGAGCTCCGGTTTGGGACCGCCGCTTTGATACCATGTTGGGAAAGTAGAAAGAGTTGTTTATTCCTTGGGCCCTAGGCTCTCTTATATAGGAGAGACCTATGGGGAAATTACATAAAGTGGACAGAAGAAAGAAAATATATAAACGATACGTAAAGATGAAATATATCTCTACAAGAAAGAACTTAAAAAAAGGAAAACTTGCAGGTTGTCATTTACGTAGAACAAAATAGAAACCTACAAAGTACAAAATGAAAGGTGCATTTAGTCTAATTTGCTTCAATCTACATCAATCAGAAAGTTAGAAAGCTACCTCTTTCCATCCCATGCTCTCTAGAATACGCCTGCTATAGCTACCAGGTCCACAAGACATGTTGATGGCTTCTACTTCAGAAAGAAGCTTTGTTTCCTCCATTTCTTCAGAGTTTCTTTCCCTCTTTTGTCCAAGACCTATCCCATAACCACCATGCAGAGACCTTCTCTCAGCAGCCCGATCCCTATATTCCACAATCTTGATCTACAGTGCCAAAAAAACATTAGAAGTAGAAGTAAATAATTCATGTGTGTAAACGCATCGACACTAGAGCTTGATGCCATATCAAATATGCGTCTAGTGCATAAAAGGAAAGTCTGTATAAAACGAAAAAGAGGGAACATATTTTGCAAATTTCCAAATGAAAAGCACTGGATATAAGAAGGTTCATAGGAATCATTCTGATAGAAGAATGGGAAGGGCACAACAGATCTCAGTTGGGCCTAAGACAATTGTTTACAGAATAAATTGCAAAAAGAAATATTCTGCATGCTTCCATGATCATGTCATAACGATGCAAAAATATTGATAGCGTCAATGGCTCTAATTTCTTTGTTCTCAGTATACTATGTATACAGCAAGCAATGTCTATATATATCATCAAAGTCAGAAGCTAAAATAAAAATGTTACGGGGACTGATTCTGTCTTTGTGCTAGAATTTAGAACATGGCAGCATTCTTTGAAAAAACATATTTTAGTGTAGCATTCCTTGAAAACCATATTTTAGTACATGCACCAACATATCATATTGCAATTTAATATCACGCACGCGTGTCACCACCAGAGGTCACCGCCAATCAAGGTTTTAAAAACCGAGTTGGCTGGTTCGACCAGATAAACCAAGAATCGGAAGAAAAACGGTCCAACCACCCGATTTTTATTGTAAAAATAAAAACCGATCAAAATCCGATTGGATCGCTTAAAATCGGTTGAACAAATTAAACCAAAACATCAACCATCCATTTGTTGACAAAAAAATTATTTCTAATAATTTAATAAAATGCAAACTTTTAAAAGCTATTCATAATCTAGTTTCATTCTAACTCAGTATAAACTCTAATTTCATGTTCAAAATTTCTGAAATTTTGTTACCAAAGACAAGCATATAACATGAGTAAAAATGTACCTCTCCGGTTGCAAAAGCAAGATGATGATGGTGAGTGACAGATGAGAAATCATAGTTGGCATCATTTGAATATTGCAAACAATTACTTTCACGGAAAGAGCTAACGTTGAAAGTAGGAAAGTTCCAATCCTTTGTTGGATCAGAAGCATCATATGCAGGTAGGGATGCGAGGTATTTAGAGCTAGGGCTCCTCAGCCTGTAAATTTTTCCTGGAAGAGAAGGTATCGAATTGTTAATTTTATCAAATAAAAAGGGAATAAATACTTTGTCAATCAATCACTAATATAAATCAGTTAACAGTTTCGTCAACCTAACACAAATATTAGCAATCCCGACTAAAATTATATTTTAATTTGAAGCAACAGACTTGAAATCAGGTAATGTTCGCTCTCAAGATGCACCCTTATTCATGACCTTATTTGGATCCAACAGGCAAACAGTTAATCGGTAACATATAAGTTATATTAACCACCTAATGAATGGGAATAGTCTTATCTTAGAGTATTGAATAGGTGAACACCTGTAAAGACTGCTAAGGCCGAACCAACAATTAGACATCTATGAACATATGTCCTTCAACATACATTAAATTATCTCATAGTTAATAGATACTAGCAATCATTAAATGCTTGAAAGAACCAATGCATGCTGTGAGTATCATCAAACTTTTCATCCAAATGCAGCAAATCAGAAACAAATCACAACTGGCCCAGTTTAAAGTGGCAATTAGATGGATACAGATTTAAACAAAAGTACTACGTTGTCAAACCATCATTAACATAAATTTACGAACAGTTTCTTCAACCGGACAAAATTATTAGCAAAGCATGGATCCGACTAAATTATATTTTAATTAGAAAAATCAGACCAAAACCTACTGGGTAAAATTAGAGGCCCTAATTTATTAGATATTGTTGGGAAAAAATAATAAAGATGTTTATTCATGGGAACCCTAGGCTCTGTTGTAGAGGAGAGACCTATGGGCAAATTACATATTACATAAGACGGACATAACATAAAGAACAATAAGGAAACGGTACATAAATAGAAAGTATTTCTACACTCCCCCTCAAGATGGAGCATAGATGTCAATCATGTTCAGCTTGGATGAGCACTTTTGGAATGGTCCTCTAAGCAACGCCTTAGTGAAGATATCGATAGTTTGATCTCCTGAACTGACATGAGAGGTGAAATTAAGCCCTTCTGGATCGTGTCTCTTGTATAATGGCAGTCCATTTCAATGTGTTTCGTTCTTTCATGAAATGCAGGATTGTTTGCAATAAATAGGGCATCTTGGTTGTCACATTGTAACTGCATAAAAAGAGGTATATCTATAGGCAAATCTGCTAGCACCGCTCGAACCCACATCATCTATGTGCTTGCTTGCGTCATAGCCCTATATTTAGATTCGACACTTGACCTAGCAACAACAGTTTGTTTCTTACTTTTCCAAGAAACAATAGAGCTGCCAACGAACACATCGAAGCCCGAAATAGACTTCCTATCTTTAGGACACCATGCACAGTCTGCACCTCTGCATCAGCACATGCAGAAATAGAAAGACTTGCTCCTTTCCTGAATAGTAGTCTTGTACCTAGAGAAGACTTTAGGTATCTTAATATCATTTATATAACGTCCATGTGTATCTGGCGGGGCTGCTATATGAACTGACTCACCTGACTCACTACAAAGGAGATATCAGGTCTAGTGATAGTAACATATAGAAGTTTTCCCACCAGCTCTCTATATCTCCTCCTGTCAACCTCATATGTATCATCATCATATAATCTCATGTCGGGATCCACGGGAGTGGTAGAGGATCGACACCCACTCATGCATGTCTCAACGAGTATGTTTGTAACATACTTCCATTGGGTCATGACAAGACCCTGTGCATTCATGGCAAACTCTAACCCTAAGAAGTACCTTAGGGTGCCAAGATCTTTGGTGACAAACTGACGACCCAGGAATTCATTTGCATTCTTTATCCCATGCACATCGTCTCTTGTAACAAGTATATCATCAACATATACTATGATAACAGTTGAACCTTTGCGAGTTCTCTACACAAATAATGAATGATCTGCATTTGACCTTTTAAATCCTTGCTTTTTAGTCAGATCCAAAAGCCTCTGAAACCATACCCTAAGACTCTGCTTAAGGCCATATATTGCCTTGTGAAGTCCATAAACACATTGGCACTCCCTCCCATTAGCAAACCCCGAAGGCTACTGCATGTAGACTTCCTCCTAAAGCTCGTCATATAGAAAAGCATTTTTAACATCTAGTCAGTATAAAGGACAATCACGTACCACAACAACTGAAAGGACAGAGTGTAGAGTAGCGAGCAATAGGAGAGAAAGGATCTAAATAATCCACTCCATAAGTCCGTGTAAACCCTCGTGTCACCAATCTCGCTTTGTAACAATCAATGCTCCCATCTGAATAGTGTTTATTAATAAACACCCATTTACAACTGTCAGAGATAGAATAGGTTTTCTTGTCTTATTCCAGTGGGTCTAGGGGTCCATTTATAGGACAAACCTAAAAACCCTAATGAGTACAAAAAAGGAGAGAAGTACAAAAATACCCTCAAGGGTTTTGGAATGATAAACGGTTACATATTTCTAACACTCCCCCTCAAGTTGGAGCATATTTATCAGTCATGCCCAACTTGGAAATAATCCACAGCAGCCGTTTCTTGGGTAAGGCCTTTGTGAAGATATCTGCTAGTTGAAGATCGGTGCTAATATGTGGAGTAGCAATTCTTCCAGTTTTGACAGCATCACGTACAAAGTGGCAATCTATCTCTATATGCTTGGTTCGTTCATGGAATACTGGATTTGTGGCTATGTAGGTTGCAGATTTATTGTCACAATATAAAGGAATAGGAGTAGTGACATTAATGCCAAGTTCTTGAATGAAAGCCAATAGCCATATGATTTCACATGTAACTTGAGCCATTGCCCTATATTCTGCTTCTGCACTGGATCTGGATACAACGGTTTGTTTCTTACTCCTCCATGTGACTGTATTTCCCCCAACCATCATCGCATAGCCTGTAGTAGAGCGTCGATCTTCTGGGGAACCAGCATAGTCAGCGTCCGCATATGCAGTGACCTCCGTGTGCCCATTTGCCCCGTAGAAGAGGCCACGTCCTGGAGATTCCTTCAAATATCGTAAGATTTGTAGGACATCTTGCCAATGGTTGTAAGTCGGTTGTTCCATGTGCTGACTAGCTCTGCTAACTGCATATGAGATATCTGGTCTAGTGGCAGTAAGGTAGAGGAGTTTACCCACAAGACTTCTATATCTAGTGACATCATCAAAGGTAGAATCAGACAGGCTGGGATGTTTCTTTGGGTCTGCAGGGATACTAGAGGGCTTGCATCCGAGAACCCCTGCTTCAGTAAGAATGTCCAAACAATATTTTCTCTGTGAGAGGTGAAGTCCTTCAGTAGTGCGAAGTACTTCTATGCCCAAGAAGTAGCGTAGATGACCAAGGTCTTTAGTAACGAATACCTTTTGAAGGAAAGCCTTGGTTTCTGATATCCTATTGCAGTCATCACCAGTGAGAACCATATCGTCAACATAAACGGCAAGAATAACAGTACCAGTTGCTCGTTTTCTGACAAATACTGAGTAATCAGATTTTGTTCTCTGGAATCCAATTGTACTAATTTCTGTGGTAAGTCTGTCAAACCACGCCCTTGGGATTTGCTTGAGACCATATATCGCTTTTCGAAGTCGACATACGTACTCCCCCTCGACTTCATAACCAGGAGGTTGCAGCATGTATACTTCCTCATCCAGGTCGCCATAGAGAAAAGCATTTTTCACATCTAACTGATAAATAGGCCAAGATTTATTTGCTGCTAAAGAAATAATAGTCCTGATAGACCCCATACGTGCAACTGGTGAGAATGTCTCAAAATAGTCTACACCATAGGTTTGTGTAAAACCTTTAGCCACAAGGCGAGCTTTTAGCCTGTCAATTTCGCCATCCGTTGTTTGTTTGATCGTGAAGACCCATTTGCAAGCCACCGATCGAGTCCCTTTAGGATACTGGACAAGATCCCATGTTTGTCTGGATATAAGTGCATTCATTTCTTCATCCATTGCTTGTCTCCACCCAGAGTCCTGTAAGGCACTGTGATGATCTCGTGGGATGGAAAATGTCATTAGAGCATCTGTATACCGTTTATCATAGTCAGATAAACTATCAGTAGAGGTGTAGTGAGACATCGGATAGGAAGTACACTGTCTCTTACTCTTCCGTAGAGCTATTGGAAGCTCGAGAGGATCATCCGGGACATCCTTGTGGGAGGTACTTGAAGAGGGCATATCATCCTGGAGGACTGAGACGGGTAACGGGACATTTGGAGTTGTCGAAACGTTTCTCCGTTTGTAGACGATGGGTGGGGGTGGAAATTCAAGCGGTATATCAGTGATTGTATGAGAGAAGAAGCTTGTTTTCTCAAAGAAGGTAACATCTGCCGAGATGTAATAGCGATGACCATCAGGGTCATAGCACCTATACCCTTTTTGAGTGCGAGAGTACCCCAGAAAAACACATTTGATCGCACGTGGCGAGAGTTTATCTGTATTTTGGAATTTATGAACAAATGATACGCAACCAAAGACCTGTAGAGGAAGAGGAAAAGCAGACTCCGTGGGATAAAGTAGAGAGAATGGAGTAGACCCATTTAGAGAAGGCGAAGGGACTCTGTTGGTAAGATGAACTGCAGTTAATATAGCATCACCCCAGTATATTTTGGGAACTTTCATTTGAGAGAGAAGTGAGCGGGCAATGTTTAGGAGGTGTCTTAATTTTCTTTCGGCTATCCCATTTTGTTGGGATGTATAGGGACAGGAGGTTTGATGTATGGTCCCTTGAGAAGCAAAAAATGTGGAAAGGTCATTTTGGGTGAATTCCAACGCATTATCTGAACAGAAAGTTTGTGCAGTAGTTGAGAAAATGGTTTTAACATACTGAAAGAAATTTTTGATGATAATATTTATTTCCGAGCGTTCTTTTAGTAGATAAACCCAGGATAGTCTGCTGAAATCATCAATAAAAACGACAAAATACTTATGACCACTGAGTGTACGAACCGGACAAGGTCCCCAAATATCACAGTGGACAAGAGCAAACGGAGTAGACCGACGAGGCTCAGTTCGAGCAGGAAAGGATGCTCGATGATGTTTCCCAAATTGACACGCCTCACACTCAAAGGGTTTTAGTGACGAAAGTTCCGGAAACATCATGGAGAGGGCTTTGGCAGATGGATGACCACGACGAAGATGCCATAGTAATGGATCAGTGGAAATGGACGCAGCACCCGCAAACTTTGGAATCAGTAGGGATGTCAAGATAGTATAGCCCATTCTTCTCATATCCCCCACCAAAGATCTGCTTCGTCCGGATGTCCTGAAAATAACAACAAAATTTATCAAATATCACTTGACAGTTAAGCTCAATGCATAGTTTATGGACAGATAATAAGCTGAGAGGAAATGCTGGAGCGCAGTGCACGTTCGTCAGTCTGAGTGAGGATGAAAAATCTACAGTACCCACACTAGTAATGGGCGAGTGTGCTCCATTGGCAACACGTACGGTTTTCACAACTGAGGATGGTTGGGAAGAAGTAAGAATACTACCTTCCCCTGTAAGATGCGTCGAGGCTCCAGAGTCGATGATCCATGTAGGATTTGATGTAGTAGCTGTGTTGGCGATTGTACTTGCAGTTGTGGCAAGACTGGCTGTTGAAGCAGACGTGATAACATTAGTATGAGAGTTCTGTAGCAGTTGTCGAAGACTGGCATATTCAGAGGCAGTAAAAGAATGTTGGCTATCATTCACAGGTACTTCTTGGCTTGGGGTAGCATTCTCATAATCAGTATCATAGGTAGACATCTCATAAGCACTATTGGCATTCGAAGGCATACCAAATTTGGCCCAGCAACGTTCTGATGGGTGGTTCAGGCGACCACAATGAGTACACGGGGGGAAACGGGCAGGAGTGTGATCACGACCTTGGACCCGTGAAGATTCGCGGCCTCGTCCATAAGTGCGACCACGTCCTCGTCCATAGTCACGTCCTCGACCCCCGTAAGGGACTGATCGTCCCTTGACAAAGTGAGCGGATACCTCAGCAGATGGAGGGGGTTGTGGAGACTCAATTTCCTGAAGTCGGCCGAAGATGGTTTCAAGAGTGGGTAATGCACCAGCAGTAAGAAACTGGTCCTTCGCAGATTTATATCGTGGGTGTAAACCTGATAGGAACCGATATACTTGCCATTCTGCACGTTCCCCAACCTGTTTATCACAACATGCCGGTTGAAAAATGAGGAGTTCTTCGAATAAACCTGTGAGCAGCCTGTAATATTCTATCAAGGATGTATCTCCTTGATTTGTAGACCAGATCCTAGTATATATATCTGAAAGCCGCGATTTGGTAGTTTTCTGTGAGTATGTATTTTCAAGACTCTCCCACATTGCTTTAGCCGTTTCTTTGTATAGGAGATTGGATGCAATAGATGGGTCTACGCTGTTTGTCATCCAGGTGATAACCTGACAGTTATCGACAAACCATGTATCAAAGTCTTTGTCCGTTTCTGCGGGGGGAATTCTAGTAAGGACATAGGCCTTCCGCTGGCCGCCAATAAATATTTTAAAGGACCGTGACCAGAGAACATAATTCTCGGATCCTTTGAGTTTTATAGTAGTGCCCTGAACCATCATAGATTGAGATTGGTACAGGGACTTGGAGTCCACAGATGTGGGAGTAGAAGTCATGGCGGCCACACAAGATAGGTAGCAAAGTACTAGATAATATTGATAATTTCAGAGGACATGAAGCTGTAGTAAAATATCACCGGAAGCTGGAGTCATTGAGCCGCATAATCTTGTTATACTGATGAGTGCCCGTTGGATTGTTGCTGTGCACGAGAACCGCTGGAGCCGTTTGTCAGGGTAGAAACGATGTAGACCGGGAAGTTCCGGAGTCGTGGAGTCGTGGAACTCGGTGCTGGAGTCGTTGCTGGAGGTTTTGCCTTGCCGTCGTAGCCTTGGAGTCGCTGTAGCAGGCCTGGAGTCGCTGGAGCAGGCCGTCAGAGGTTATGCTGGGCGATGGGGCTGCTGGAGTAGGGATGGGGCTGCTGGAGTTGGACTGGGAGGGGCGATTGGGGGTTGGGAGTGACTGGGACTGGGAGGGGCGATTGGGGATTGGGTTGTTAGGGATGGTGCTGGGCGATGGACTGAGAGGGGCGATGGATTGGGAGGGGCGATTGGGGATTGGGGATTGGGCGATGGACTGGGATGGGGCTGGGCGATGGACTGGGAGGGGCGATTGGGGGCTGGGCGATGGACTGGGAGGGGCGATTGGGGATCGGCAGGAAGGGTTGGTCGGCAGGACTGGGAGGGTCGATGGGCGATTGGGAGGGTCGATGGGAGATTGGGTTGGTCGGCAGGACTGGGAGGGTCGATGGGCGATTGGGGATCGGCTGGGAGGGGCGATGGGTGATGGATCGGTTGTTGGAAGGGGATCGGGAGGCGAAAGGGATCGATGGAAGGGGAGGTATCGCGTGATGGAGAGGGATGGATCGCGTAATGGAGAACGATGGGAAAGAGGCTTTAGGGATCGGGAGGGAGGCGGCGGAAGCGAGGCTCGTGGGACTGCTCTGATACCATGTCAGAGATAGAATAGGTTTTCTTGTCTTATTCCAGTGGGTCTAGGGGTCCATTTATAGGACAAACCTAAAAACCCTAATGAGTACAAAAAAGGAGAGAAGTACAAAAATACCCTCAAGGGTTTTGGAAAGATAAACGGTTACATATTTCTAACAACAACTAACAATAGATGCTTCATTAGGAGCATTTACCAAGCTCCAGGTACCCCGTGACTGTAGAGCAACCATCTTCTCTTCCATGGCTAGACGCCAACGACTGTCTTTCAAGGCCTCCTCATAATTCCGTGGTATTTTCACGACGAATAGAGCAACAGCAAACCTCTGAAATTCCCTGTAAGGCGATCAAACGTAACTTGGGAAGCAAGAGGATATGACGCACAGGTACGCCTCTGCTTACGAAGTGCAATAGGGGTATCTAGATCATTGGGAATTTCCTCCATCTGTATATCAGTCTCATGCATTTGTCCCTATCCAGATACACCTCCAGACCCATCGTTGGAAATAATATATTTAGAACATATGTTGGTCATGCTGGATGGTGAGCGATGACCGTGAAAGGAAGGAGGTTGACGTGTATAGAAGTGTGGTAATGGCGGAGCGACAATAATGGGAGACGGGAGAAGTGGTGGAGGTGGTAATGATGGTGGATGTGGCAGAGAAGGAAGAGATGGTTGAGTTGTGGTAAGAGGTGGTGGAGGCGGTGGTATAATAGGCGTGGGTGGAGGTGGTGGCATATAAATTTCATCATCTGAATCAGATGAAGTCAATCTATCACGTGTAGAAGAAAAATACATTACTGACTCAAAGAATGTGACGTCTGCGCTAACATAATATTTTCTGTGAAGTGGATCATAGCATCTAAACCCCTTCTGTGTCCTAGAGTACTTGACGAAAACACACTTGACAGCCCTAGGAGAGAGCTTGTCAAGTCCTGGAGACAACTAATGAACAACCTCCACTGAACCAAAGACATGTGGGGTAAGTGAGAAAAATTCTTTATCAGTAACAGCCTTGGAGAAAAGAATTTTCTCACCAAGAATAGATGAAGGCATACGATTCACAAAAAAGCATGTCGTAAGAACGGCATCACCTCAGAATGAATGTGGGGTGTGGCCTTGAATAAGAAGCGTACGAGTGACATCAAGTAGATGACGATGCTTCCTCTCAGCGACGCCATTCTGCTGAGAGGTGTAAGCGCAAGATGTCTGATGAATGATACCATGAGAAACAAAGAATTGTAAGTGCATGACTACAAAATTCCAATGCATTATTAGTCCTCACAATTTTTACAGCAGAAGAAAAAATATTATGACCTTCATTGATAAATATTGTAATGATATTTATAGCCTCTGATTTATTTTTCAACAAAAAAATCCATGATAGACACGAGAAATCATCAACTACAACTAAATAAAATAGGTATTCCTAGTGATCACGGATACGACTTAGACCCCAAATGTCAATATGAAACAACTCAAAAGGAGAGCTATTACTTTGACTCTGACTACTGAGAAGCACAGAACGATTGTGCACTCCCAACTGACATGTCTCGCATTCGAAGGAGAAGCGAGGTGAAATATGAGGAAGCACTTGACGTGGCTTTTGAAAAGGAAGATGACCGAAGCACATGTACCACATGAAAGGGGAAACATGCCATGTGGAATGGGAGGATAGGCCAGCATAAGGAGTTCGGCCAAGGCGGTAGAGACCTCACTGCTCACGGTCACAACCAATCACCCTGTCCGTAAGAATGTCCTGAAAAATAAGAGACGATGGGTCAAAAATAACTCCGCAATGCAAGTCCTTTGTAATCTGACTAATGGATAATAAATTCATAGAAAAATCAGGTGCATGCAACACATTTCATCGAGGGTATCAAGCTACACTCCCCATGTCCAGTGATCGAGGAGTGAGTCCCATCAGCAATGACTACTGTCCTTCCTAGAGAAATATGTCTGTAAGTTGTAAGTTGGTCTCTATCTCCGCACAAATGGTTTGTAGCCCCAGAGTCCACAATTCATTTTGTAATATAAGGCCCATGACAAGATATACAGGAAAAAACGCTACCTGAGGTATGAGCACCGGCAGAGGCAGCAATGTCTGGAGCAGATGAGGAAGCAATGGAACCTCCTAAAGGCATGATGTCCCTCAAATGAGAAACTAAGTCATCATATCTCTGATTTGAAGAAGCAATGGTAGATGAGTTAATTTTCTCCGTCATACGAGCTGATGTAGGAAAGCCATGCTTGGAGTGGCATGTATCCTCTACGTAACTTGGACGATGACAATATGTGGATGGCTGATGAATGTGACTTCCTCTTTCACGAGGTCCACAGCCAATAAACTAGAAGAACCTCATCTAACGTGGGAGGCTGTCATCGGAAGATGACTGAGAAGTGACTGATAATAGAACTGAAATCCTGCTAAGCATGCGGAAAGCTTCCTCCATGGGAGGAACAGTAGCATCGGCCGATATCTGTGAGCGAGCAGCCTCATACTGTGGATCGAGTGCTGCTAGAAAAATGCCAACCATCGTGGCATTCCAGTATGTCTTATGCTGCTCTGGAGTGGATGTAAGCGGAATAAAGCTATGGAGCTTCTAGAACATTCCATGTAGGGAAATGTAAAAAGAATGAAGAGGTCGTCTGTTCTGCACTATCATTTTGTTGTTGTAGAACGTCTCGTTCCTTGCTTGTGAATTTGTAGCAGCAAGAATATCCCACATAGCCTTGGATGTGAGTTGATGTAGTACATCATTGACAATCTCCATGGTTAACGTTCATGTTAACCATACTTGTGCATACGCATCATCGGCCTCCCACAAGGCTTGAACCCCAGTTTTCTCAGCCGGTTCTTCGGTAATAATGTGTTTCTTACCTGTAGACTTCATAAGAATCAAGAACTGCATGGACCACAAGCTCATAGTTCGTCCCATCCATCTTAACGATAGGTGAAGGACCTCTAAATGTGCATGTGGCAGGAACATCTACTTTGCTTTCTGACATGCAATCGGTTTGAAGAAGAAACTAGGGTTTTAGACCAAAATAAGTACGTCTAACAGACATACGGGGATTCGGTTGCATCTGTAGACTTAAAATGCAACCAAACCCATTAGCACCAAGCGGACTACGAGACGAGCAAAGACAAGACCGTGGAAGGTTGCGTGTGAGATGAAGAACCCTCGGCGGTGCACACGCAAGAGAAAAGGTGGAGGCGGCGGCACCTGAGGGGAGAGGAGGGAAGCCTCTTGCGACGACGATTCCCAAAAAGTATCGCGTTGCAACGGCAGCTCCCTTAGAGGAGAAGGGCAGCACCCGACAACGCCCTAGATGAGACGGACGATGGTGACGGCACCCCAGGGGAGAAGGGAGACAGCGGGCCGATAGACAGGTCAAGGGTCTCTTAAGCACGAGAGCTCTGGTCTGGACTGCCGCTCTGATACCATGTTGGGAAAAAAGAATAAGGAACAATAAGCTCTCTTATATAAAGGAGAGAACTATGGGTAAATTGCATAAGATGGATAAAACATAAAAAACAATAAGGAAACGGTACATAAATAGAAAATATTTCTACAGATACTTCATAATTTCTACATCTTTCTATCCATGTGTATTGTTCCCTTCTTTGTATATAACATGCAAACAAGTAATTGTTTTTTTTTGAAAGGACAAACAAGAACTTGGTAATATAGAGGTTATATCTACCACATATTAGATGGGAGTAGTCTTATCTGCAAGTATCGAATTAATGAATACTTATGATGAGTGATAAGGTCGAATCAATAATAAACAACCATCTACGGATATGTTTCTTCAACATACACCAAGTTAATCAATGGTAAACTGATACCAAGTATCATTGAGTACATAAAAGGAACAATAGATGTGCATGTATCATCAACACTACAATTCAATCACAACTCCTCAAAACAAATTGGTTGCAAAGTGATAATTGAATGGATAAACCACCTTAAGCATCTCCTAACTAGTGCATCAACCGGCCTCCATTGCAAATGGACAAACCACCTTGAGCAATTTTCTTGCAACTTATCCTCGATAGGAACTACACCAACTTTCCTTTTGATTGCATCATTCCTAATCTGATTTTTACGTGCATGTCTACACATCCACCTTAGCATTTTCATTTCCGCTACTGCCATTTTCTACACGTCTATGGTTCATAAGACAACATTCAGATCCATAGAGCATAGCAGGTTTTATGGTTGCTTTGTAAAACTTTCCTTTGATTTTCAAAGGAAATTTTCTTATCATATAGAACAGTAGAGGCTCCTCTACACTGTAGCCAACTTGCATTTATTCTATGACTAACTGTCCATCAATTTACCCATCAAGTTGCAAAATCTCAAATATCTAAAAGAATCTTTCTTTTGAATGTATCGTCACCAATCTTCACCTTAATTCATTCACCATTTCTTCCATCAAAAGTGCACTCCATATATTCAGTCTTAGCCCTACTAATACGAAATCCTTGTCTCTATGGAAAAGGAAGAATGAATTGCTTATTCATGAAGCTCTAGGGTCTTCCTATATACGAGTGTAGCTTGTTAGGTAAATTACATAAAGAAGACAAAGGAAATAATAAATACATAAATACATGAAAGATAACAAATATATCAACACTTCCCCTCAAATTGGGCGAAGAAATCTATCAGGCTCAGCTTGAAGCAGCATCTCTGGAAAGGTCTTGGTAAGTACATCTGATGTGTGGTGATGCAACGTGAAATAAATAAATAGGGTTTAATTTTCACACGTTTATTAGAATCCAATTTTATTTATGATTAATCGAGTCGTTGCATTTTTATTTAAATAGAAAATATCATAGCAGTCAAATTAGGTAGTTAATGGGTTAGAGTCAATCAGGACAAATTATAAATTAAGATTTAAATTTTATTCAAATCAATTAGTTAGTCAGTTAAAGTCAATTTGAATTTTGAATTTGGTTTCTTTCTATTTTTGTAATCCCACCCCTCCAACATAAAGGGGATGGTAGTCATTTGTAAAAACAGATCAAGTTGAATTAATTTGAGATTTATCTCATATCTCCTCTCTCTCTCTCTCTATTCCTTCTCCCCCACGCGATCTTCGCGTCTTTTCCAAAATCTCTCATTTTCCGACGAGTTTTCTCCTCTCAACCACTTTGTTTTCTTCTTCCATCGTACTTCCACCATCAATATTTATTTTTCAGTCGTTGCGAATTTCTATTTGCATCAATTGGTATCAGAGCATGGCATCTAGATCGTCCTCACGATCAAACGATCTGTACAGATGTTGCGTTGGCATTCAACGAAAGACTATTGTTCGTCGGAACGTAAACGGTGAGCTGCCAAAGTCTACAACAAGGAGATGATGGCCATATTGTTCGACTTCCAAACAAAGCTACGAGGTTTGATTGCTGATTTTGAGACCCTAAATACCACTGAAATCGCTGCCAAGAAAGCCACCACACGAGCATTTGGCGCAGCCGCAGCCTACACCTCCAATCTCGGCTTCTTCGTGACTCTAGAGGAGTTGAAACCCTAGTAAGGGTTGGAAGCTCCTCACGATGGAAAGAAAAATCCAATCAATGTGGGGATTGAAAATTAATTTGGAATAATTGCAGTGAAGCCCTTTTTACCAAACAATTTTATCAAAAGGGCCAATTGGATGATACATTATGCTATGGAATCCTTTTAATAGAAGGAGAAAAAAATTGTAGGGGTGCCCTCCAATTGAAAAGAACTGTAAACATAATGCGAATTTAGGAAGCAAGGCAAGAAATTAAAATCAATAGCTCAACGGATTCAACACATCTCCAATAACGCAACCGAAATCAACGCCACTCATCAGGAGATAAGTTTTTCAAAATGGCAGAGAATTGATGCAGCGTGAAATTAAAAAATAGGGTTTAATTTTCGCACGTTTATTAGAATTTAATTTTATATACGATAATCGAGTCATTGCATTTTTATTTAAATAAAGAGATCACATGTGATCTCAATTAGCAATCAAATTAGGCAATTAATGGGGTTCGAGTCAATCAAGATAGATTAAGATTTAAATTTTATTCAAATCAATTAGTTCGTCAGTTAGAGTCAATTTAAATTTTGATTTTGATTTCTTTCTATTTTTGTAATCTCACCCCTCCTATATGAAGTGGACGGCAGTCATTTGTAAAAACAGTTCAAGTTGAAATTAATTTGACAAGTATCTCATATCTCCTCTCTCTATATATATATATATCCCTTCTCCCCCACGCGATCTCCGCGAGTCTTTTCCGAAATCCCTCGTTTTCCGACGAGTTTTCACCTCCCAACCCCTCTCTTTTCTTCTTCCACCAAATTTCCACCATCAATATTTATTTTTCCATCATTGTGAATTCTATTTGCATCATCTCCAAAGCTGACATGAGTAGTGGAGATGAGACTCTTCTGCAGTCCACCTCGATTTGCTTGGTCCTCTCATGGAAGGTTGGATTATTTGCAATGAAGAGAGCATTCTGATTGTCACATTGGAGGTGCATGGGAAGAGGCACCTTAACAGTTAGACCAGTAAGAATAGATCTGACACACATCATTTTTGAACTTGCTTGCGCCATGGCTTTGTGTTCTATCACTAGATATGGCAACCACAGACTGCTTCTTGCTCTTCCATGACACCAAGGAACTTCCTATGAACACTGCGAAACCAGTAGACTTCTTGTCCTTGGGGCAACCCGTATAATCGACATCTTCACATACTGTAATTGCAAGGGATGTACTACTACTAAAAAGAAGACCAGTGTTAGGTGAGGCCTTCAGATATCTCAGAATCATATGGATTGCATCCATATGTACATGTCTAGGTTGCTCCATAAACTGACTCGCTTTGCTTACTGCAAAGGATATATCTATTCTGGTGATAGTCACATAAAGAAGCTTCCCAACAAGCTTCATGTACCTCCTCTTGTTGACCTCCAAAATGTCATCACAGAGCTTCGTCTCAGGTCCATAGGAGTCATGGCAGGCATGCAATTTGCCATGCATATCTCAGAGAGAAGATCTGCAACAAACATCCTATGGGTCATCACAAGACCTCGCTGGTTCCTGGCGAACTCCAGTCCAAGGAAGTAGCGTAAACTACCAAGGTCCTTGGTCACAAACTGCTGACATAGGAAATCCTTAGCAGCCTGGATGCCATGCTCGTCATCCCCTGTAACAATGATATCATCAACATACATAAATATGACAATTCTACCTCTCCAAGTCCTCCGAACAAAAAGTAAATGATCGACAATCGATATCACAAACCCATGTCGCTCTATCAAGTTTGAGAGCTTCAGGAACCATGTTCATGGACTTTGCTTAAGGCTATAGATCACCTTGTGAACCATGCAAACCATCTGACACTCCTCGTCAATTAACCCAAGTGGTTGTTACATGGAAACCTCCTCATGTAGGACACCATGGAGAAAAGCAATCTTCACACCAAGCTGATAGAGGGGTCAATCCCATGTCACTATAACAGATAGAAGTATACGCGGAGTAGAATGTCTGGCCAATCGATAGAATGTATCATGATAGTCCATCCCATACGTCTGAGTGAAGCCACGTACCACAAGTCTCGCCTTGTAGCAATCTACACTGCTATCTGCTTGGTGCTTCACTATGAACACCTACTTGCACCCAACAACGGATGTGCCAATTCGAGAGCTGAAACAAGGCTCCAAGTGCCATGCAGCCGCAACACGGCCATCTCCTCCACTGCAAGACATCGCTGACTATCTTGAATGGACTCGTGATACGTCCATGGGATCTCCACAGCTGACAGTGCCATGGTAAATCTCCTAAAATCCTCTAAAAGTCTGATCAAAGAAACTTGAGTTGCAAGAGGATATGCACAAGTCTGTCTCTGCTTTTGCAGAGCAATAAGCACATCGAGATCATCTACCACCTCCTGAATTTGTAAGTATCCATCTTGAGAAGGTACTTGCTAATCCTATAAGGAATCCTGCTACATAGACAACTCAATAGCGCCATCAGTAGAAACAATGTGCTCATCACCTATCTGAGGTGTGTTGGATGATGGGAAAGGCATGTGAGCGTGGGGAACAGAGCAAGACTTGCGAGAAAATCCACATGGCAAAAACTAAGTCAAGGTAGGTGGTCCAGAGGCAGCCACAGGAGCAGGTATCAAACTCAAAGAATGTAACATCAGCACTGACAAAGTATTTCCGCTGAAGCGGATCAAAGCAACGGTACCCTTTTTGCATACGAGAGTAGCCAACAAAGACATACTTGACAACTCTAGGGGAGAGTTTGTCATGACCAGGTGATAGATTGTGAACATAGGTCATAGATCCAAACACACGGGGTGTAAGGGAGAACAGATCCTTCTCGAGAAACACAATCAAGAAAGGAACTTTTTCTCCCAAAACAGAGGATGGCATATGGTTCACTAAATAGCAGGTAATGAGAACCGCATCACCGTAATAAGAGTGAGGAGCACAACTCTGAATCAGAAGGGTTCTGGCCACATTGAGTAAATGACGATTTTTGCGCTCGGCAACACCGTCTACTGAGATGTATAGGCATACATGAGATGCGAAACTCAACTAGATGTTAAGTGAAAAACTCTAAGGCATTATCAGAATGCAAATACTTAACAGTAGCAGAAAAATATTCGTTATCTCATTAATAAATGATTTAAAGATAGACCCAATCTTAGACTCATTCTTTAACAAGAAAATCTAAAATAGTCATCAACAACAGCCAGATAAAAATAGTATCCTTAATGAACATGGACACGACTTGAACCCTATATCTCTAAGTGAAGGAGCTCAAGCAACTTAGAACTACTCCAACTTTGACGAGATGGAAACGAATAACAGTGATGCTTCCCAAGCTAGCAAGCCTCGCACCGGAAGGAAGATCACATGGAGATTCGTGGGAAGACATGACATAGCATCTGCAGAGGAAGGTGACCAAAACGAATGTGCCATAGGTACGGTGAGACTAGTCCAGTAGAAATAGTAGAGGCACCAGCATGAGGAGGTTGGACCAATCTGTAGAGCCTCGTTGCTCACAACCGCATCCAATCACCATGCTCGTGAGTATGTCCTGAAACACAAAAGAAGAGCGGTCAAAATGGCAAGACAATGCGAACCTTTTATAATCTGACTAACAAAAAGCAAGTTCATCTAGACATCAAGAGCATATAAAACATTCTACAGGTGTATGGATGGTGTCAAATGCACATCTCCATGTCCTATGATGGGTAAGCGAACCTCATTTGCAATGGCGACCCATCTACCATGGGGTATAGACCTGTAAGATCTGAACTGGGATTTGTCTCCACACAAGATGGTGAGAAGCACCAGAGTTCATGATCCACTCCATCATATCTGCACTACTACAACTAGTAAAAGCATATGCGATACTTGAGGACCTCGAAGAGGCTCTAGTCGCAGTTGCAGTATTTGTATATCAGGTAGTTGTAATGTCTGCCACCAGAGTCATGATCTCCTCTATAGGAGAGACAATGTAATCAAGGCGTGGATCTTACTGATGAGATATAGTGTATGAAAACTAAATCCGCTCTGCTACGCAAGTAAATGCGAGGTATTCATGCTTCTAATAGCATGTGTCCTCAGAGTATCTTGGATGACAACAATAGTTGCAGGAATCATGTTGACGTCCACCACATCTGTCACGGGGACAACGTCCTTTGAATTGAGCAGATTCTCCCCTACCGCGAGAAGCATTTGAGGAAGGTTGTGTGGTGGTAGCAGGTAGAATAAGAAGCATGCTGAGACGACTGTAAGCATCCTCCATGGGAGGTATGGTCGCCCTAGTAAGGAGTTGTGCTCGTGCTGCCTCGAACTCTAGGTCAAGCGCAGCTAAGAAAACTCCAATCATCGTGGAGTTCTTGTGTGCCATCTGCTGCTCTGTGGAGGTCGTAATCGGCATGAAGCTGTGAAGCTTCTCGAACATGCCATGAAGGAGTAGAACATGTGGACGGTCATTTAACTTTGCCATGTAAATGTTAAACTAAAGTTGAAGAATCATGACCTCATTCTTCCCTTGGGCATAAGTGGATGCCAGAATATCCTACATCGCCTTGGCAGTGCGCTAGTTCACAATATCATTGGCTATCTTTGTAGTGAGGGTCCCAGAGAGCCAAATACATACATACGCATCATCTTGCTTCCACGAAGCATTGTTTTCAGTCTTGTCTGCCAGCTCTGGCTTTTCAGAATGTGCTCCTTGTTGTTGCACTGCATAAGGGTAAGAAACTGCATAGACCACAACTCATAGTTGGTCTCATATATCTTCATGATGGAAGTCGGGCCCTTGAAGGCATCAGACGAAGAGAAGACATCATCTTGTTTCTGACATGATGAAAGAAGACCCAAAAACGGAACTCGACTGGGAAGTAGACCGATTCGAGCAAGTCTACACGACCATAAGAAGGATCGGTTGTACGTGTATACTCATACAGCCATCCTTGTTACTCCTCAAGATGCGCTAGGGCCAAAAAATGAGATTTATAGGTCAGAAAACTCATTTTTTGGTCAAAATCAGATCGTTTCAGACTGCATTTTGGTCACGAAAAGGAAAAAATGACCACATGGGCCGGAAAAGTCCTGATGCAGCCCCTGGACGATTCCGCAAGAGTCGGTAGCAAGTGTAGGGGAGGGGAGAGCACTATGGACGGCAAGAACACTGCCTAACCACACTGAGAGAGAGGTGGCGGCAGTACACATCCCCTGCGGAAGAGAGCAGTGGCACCAGCATGGAAGGAAATATCGCGATATATGGGTGACATATCGTCGATATATCGATATCGAGATGAGAGTGATATCGGTATAGAAATGGCGATATATCCTCCTTTTCAAGCATCTCCTTCCACAAAAGTTCGTCGCTATGGGCGATATTTCAATGATATATCGATGATATATCGCAGGCATATCGTATACGATATCGAAATGATACAGATATTGATACGGCCTTCCATGGGTGCTAGCCCCTACAGAAGAGAGAGGTGGTGGCAGCAATCCCAAGGAAAGGGAGGTGACAGACCCACGAGGAGGAATGGCCGCACCAGCCTCTGCGGAAGAGAGAGGAGGCGGCAACAGACCCAAGGAAAGGGAGGCGGCAGTCTCGCGAGGAGGGAACGACGATAATGGTCGATCGGTGAGAGAGAGAGGAGAGGCGTATGGGTAAGGTTAAGGCACAATGGGTACGAGAACTCCGGTCTAGGATCGTCGCTCTAATACCATGTGGAAATGTAAGAATGAATTGTTTATTCATAAAGCCCTATGGGTCTCTTATATAGGAGAGTAACTTGTTGAGTACATTAAATAAAGAATATAAAGGAAATAAATAATACATAAAAGACATGAAAGATAACTAATATCTCAGCAGTCTCCGATGCATGTCTCCAGATTTCAAGGTTCTCATATACTCCATCTCTAGTCTCATCAATCAACATAATATCATCAACAAAAACATACACCAAGGTATCTCATCCTGAATGTGACTAGGGAACTTGTCCATAATCAAAGTAAAAATGAATGAACTCAAATTTGAACCATGATGCAAATCACATGTCAAAATATTCAGT
Source organism: Ottelia alismoides (assembly GCA_037367405.1). Classification (NCBI taxonomy): domain Eukaryota; kingdom Viridiplantae; phylum Streptophyta; class Magnoliopsida; order Alismatales; family Hydrocharitaceae; genus Ottelia; species Ottelia alismoides. Next base: position 746,253 of record JAZKJV010006618.1, read on the forward strand.
CTCCACATACTGGATCCTTACACAAGATGAATCCCTATCATACATATCCTTTATGACGTTAATGTATAGGAAGGTACTTGTCTCTTCAACAAACCTCTCCACAATATCTATTGTGGGACAGAGTGATAAGCCTTCAACGCATTAATAAAAATCATACGGAGGTCCTTCCTTTTAGCTCTAAAAATCTCCATTATTCTCAACAAGTGGATGTCATCAATACTCGAGCGACCTGGTATGAATCCAAATTAATTTTCTTTTACTTTGGAAACTCGCCTCAACCTTCTTTCGATCATACATTCCCAAATTTTCATAGAATGAATCATCAGCTTGATACCTCTGTAATTCGCATAATTTAGGTCGATGACAGCCAGAGCAAGAGAGATAAATTCCTAAATAGTGTTCTTCTTAAAAATATTATTTGGAATTTATCTCAAAATCATTTATATCTTCTCAACATGATTTAGTATACACTGCAAAAAAAAAAGAAAGCACAGCGAAGAGGAAATCTTAATTCATCTTCAAAATGAATCTTTTGTTGGATACTAACTTAAACTCTTTTTTCTAGATCGGTAAAAACAAGATTGAACATATTCACAATAGTTTTCCCATATCATGTATGAGGGATAATTGTAGTCCATGACAATTTATAATCTTGGTCAGAATTGTTTAGAAATCCCAATACGTAGATATTTACTCTCCTTGAAACATGTCTCGATGAGTGCCAAGAACTATTGCTTATGCAGTAGAATCAGCATTGACGCAAATGTTGACGGGGAATAGCATCCTTGTAAAGCAGATGGAGTTGGTAATAGTAAATAAGCTAGAGCTTGTGATGCTGATGTTGGAGCATGTTGAACAGTTTTACTTGAAAAATAATGGGATATTTACACCTATAACCCTAAGTAGTTTCGTAATTACCCCAAATGCCCTCGATAATTCATAATTACATGAGTAACCCCGAGTAATGCATAACTCTTACATGACATAACCATGTGTTGTGTTCTATTTTGGGTCCTTGGGATGACCATTATATTTGACGGTTTCCATTAAAAAAAGACAAAATTACCCTTAACATTCATTCTTATTTGCAAATCATGCCATATTGTTCTCTCTCTTATCTTCTTTTTTTCTCCTTGTCCTCCTCCAGCATCTACATGGACCCTCCAACCCATTCCCCCATCACTACTTTTGTCATGCGCAGACCTTCTCCTTGATCTCTCTCTGACATCCTTAACGAGGCCTTCACCTTCCCCTACCAAGATCATGGTGCCCAAGGTTTCAAAAGTCGGTAGTCGATACTCGATCGGTTGTGTCACTGACTAAGGATTAATCGGCAATCGGACAACTAATCGGATTTAGTTTGACTTTAATCGGCTTTGAAATTTATGATTATTTTAAATATATAATTCATTTTTATACATATATTTACATAGATTTTGTATATTTTTATACTAAAAATGTACTAGTCTTCTCCCTGTAAATAGGCTCAGTTACATGGATTCTTGCTCAAATCCATGTTGAAAGATTCGATTATTTTTTACGCTGGTCGTCGACTACCTAATGCAACCCCTGCAAGAGTGGGATTTGAACCTGGTCTATTGTATATTTTTATACTATCATAATAAAATAAAAGAAGTAATTGAATTTAAGTAAACTATTAAGCATATTATAATAAGTTTGCTTATAAAAACATCAAAACGTAAAAAAATACGGTATCTCCAAGCAAAAATTGATCGACTAGTGTACCTAATCGAAATTAGTCGATACTCGTCAGCCACCCCATAGACTAGTCGGGCCTACTAGTCGGGCCAATCGAGCAACTTTTACAACACTGATGGTGCCCAAGTTTGCAGAAGCTGGAAGGTGTCGTTGCTTCAACGAGTGTACCTTGGCCTTCCATCCGCCAACATGTGCAGGAGCCAGGAGGAGGAGAGACAGGGGGAGGGGCTGGAGGGGGTTTAGGGTGGTCGACACAGGGCTGGAGGGGTGGCAAATGCTGGGAGGCAGAGGGGGCTGGAGGGGTGGCGGATGCTGGGAGGCGGAGGGGGCTGGAGGTCAAAGGGTGGTCGACGCAGGGGTAGGAGGGGTGGCGGACACTAGGAGGCAGAGGGGGTTGGAGGGGTTTAGGGTGGTCGATGCAGAGGCTGGAGGGGTGGCGGGACACTGGGGGAAGGCAGAGGGGGCTGGAGGGGGACGTTGTCGGTGCAGGGGGTGGTGGATGATGGGAGGCGGAGGGAGCTGGAGGGGTTTAGGGTGGTTGACGCAAGGGCTGGAGGGGTGGAGGATGCTGGGAGGCGGAGGTGGTCGGCGTAGGGGCGCAGGGGGTGGGTGGGGGCACAGGGGGTGGCAGATGCTAGGAGGCAGAGGGGGTTGGAGGGAAAGGTGGTCGGCACAGGGCGGGCACAAGGGGTGGCGGACGCTGGAAGGCAGAGTGGGATGGAGAGGGAGGTAGTCAGCATAGGGGGGCTGGGGGGACGCAGAGGGCGGCAGACACTGAGAGCGGAGGGGGCTGGAGGGAGAGGTGATCGGCATAAGGGAGGGGGATGGAGGTCTTCGGAGTGGGTGGGGGATGGGGGCGGGGGTGTCGGGAGGAGGAAGATGACTTTTTGTTTTTTTTCTTTTTTATTTTGCTTTTAATTATAAAAGAAGGATCTAAGATTGGTTAGATTTAACTTTAGGTCTGAGTGAGTTAACTGACTAAAATATCGAAGGATTGTGGGTGTAGGACGGAGCACTTATTTAGGGTTACTCATGTAATTATGAATTATTGAGGGTTCCTGGGGTAATTACGAAACTACTCATGGTTATGGGTGTAAATATCCAAAAAATAATCAATACAAATGGCATACCCATATCGATCTCGTGCATCTACGTAGCTAAAGAAGAATCATCTATTCCATTAGAACCATTATAACCTCCGGAGAGAAATAAAGAATTAGTTTCTATATAGGGATTTTTACCCGGTAGACCGTGTAATCGTTGTCAATTACCTCTACGACCTTCGAAACATCGTAATTCCTCCCTGGACCCCGTAAACTTACTAACTCTTACCCTATAAACCATGTGGTTAATCCACATCCATTTATCCGTTAAAACTAACCAGATTCTGTTACATTCCTTTATATTATACCTATTTTATTTATCGAATTTACATCAAATGCCACTCCTTCTCACCCTCTTCCTTTTTCCCACCACCCAGCACCCACCACCTCCATCATGAGCTTCCTTTCCGCACTGACCCCCCCCCCCCCCCGCCCCACGTGGAGCCCCTCGCGCTAACCACACACCGCCTCTTGCAACCAACTCCGCAAAGCCCCCCCCCGAACTGCCAACCGGCCGAGACCCCCCCACTCCCCCGTGAAGCTTCCCGCACTGACCCTCCTAACCACCTCTTGCAACCAACTCCGCAAAGGCCCCCCTCCCGCCTCCCTGAACCGCCAGCCGGCCGGGACCCCACGCCCGGCACGCCCTCCGTGAAGCTTCCCGCACTGACCCTTCCGCCTCCCGGACCAACCCATGGAGCCACGTGCGCTGACCTCTTGCAACCAACTCCGCAAAGCGCCCCCCCCCCCCCCACGCGCCTGTCGCTCACCCGGAGCCCCTCCGCGCCTGTGGCTCGCACCTCATGGTCGAAAGCCGCCCCTCCTCCCCAAGGTCGCCCAAACTCCCCTGGCTCGAAAGCCCGCCCTCCGTCGGATTCGATCTTCCCTCCTGCACCACTCTGCTCCTACATCTGGGTCCGTATTGACTACTCCCTCACCCCTACCACCAACATCTTCCAATGCTCCACCGCCGACGGTCAAGCGTGCAGCTTCCTGTGAGCCCCTTCCCTTCCCCGTGGCTTTGATTCCTCCGCCTCCTGCTCCTCGACGTTGTGTGTTGTAAGGTTTTGTCGTGGATTGGGAAGTGAAGTGAAGATGAAGAAGAAAAAAGGAGGAAGGAGGAAGACAGGAAGAATTCCAACCGTTAGATTTTATATGGTTTGATTAACTCAGTTTTAACCCACTCAAGTTAGGATAAGATGTGTCAATTTAACGGCAGGGTTTGTGGGGTAAGACGGAGCAAGTTTACGGGGTCCAGGAGGAATTGCGATGTTTCGAAGGTCGTAGAGGTAATTGACAAAGATTATAAGGTCTGCCGGGTAAAAATCCCTTCTATATAATGAAACGGTACCCAAGAATTTCTTATTAAGGAAGGTCTTATGGTTAGGGTTACGGAGGGGTGGTATCTCAACACACATAAAAACATAAAATAACCAAAGACTTAGAAATATCATACGGAAAATCTCTCAATACTGTCCTTCAAGATCGAGCATAGATATCAGTCACCAGCATAAAGAGATATTTTTGGAATGGTCCTTTATAGAGAGAGCTTCAGTGAACAGGTTAGCAATATGTTCTGATAAGGAAACATTAGTAGAGATGACGAATGATGTATCATATCTCTAGTGTAGTGGTACTCAATCTCAATATGTTTAGTTTTATCAAGAAATGAAAGATTGATTTCAATAAACAATGTTGCGTGATTGTCTTCCAATAGTGATATGGGTAGAGGAATCTCAACTGTAAGTGTGTTAGAACCAATCTGACACGCATCATTTCAGCAGTGCTTTGAACCATTGCACTGTATTCAGACTCACCTTTAGATCTGGATATAGCATGCCTCTTACTTATCCATGTGATTTAAGGAATCACCTAAAACACTGCAAAACCCGTGATGAGTTTTCTATCCACAGGACAACATGCATAGTCTGTATTAGCATACCCTGAGAGAGTAGTTGGACCTCCTCTTTTCAACCCTTTCCTAGAGAGCTCTTCAAGTATTTGTGAATAACGGCATCCATATAAGGCTTGTTTGGGTCAAGCCAAAACTGGCTCACACGGTTCATAACAAAGATGTTAGGACTAGTAATTATTACATATCAAAATTTCCCAAAAGCTCTTTAAATCTTCGAGCATTTATGTATCCTCTTCGTATAGCTTGAAATTAGGATCCTATGGACAGCAATGAGCCTCCAATTAGTCATAAAAATCTCATCAAGGAGATATGACACAAAATTCCTCTATCGCTTCATAAGACCAATTTCACTTCGGTTAAACTCAAATTCAAGTATTTCAGATGTTTCAGATCCTTTATAATGAACTTCTAACTCAAGTCATCTCCGATAATGATGACATCATTGACGTAAACCAGTATGGGTACCGTCCTGAATGAGGTATAAGATATGAAGAATGAATAATCTGCATAAAAACATGTGAAACTTTGTTCCTGAATGGCTATTGAGAGTTTCTGAAACCATGCTCTTAGACTCTGCTCGAGGTCATATATGGATTTATGAATCTGAAACTCCTCCTAAGGCTCCCTACAATAGTAAGCTTGGTGGTGGTTGTGCAAGTAGATGTCTTCTTCGAGATTCCCCTATAAGAAGTTTCTCTTCACATCCAGATGATATGCAGGCCAATCGTTGCTAGTTGCAAGTTGCAACATCAATGAGAATGCCAAGAGATGCATGTCTAGAATCCGGTGAAAATATCACATGGTAGTCAATGCAAAGATTTTGGGTAAAAACCCGTTGGCCACCAATCAAGCTTTGTAGTATTCAATAGTAACATCATCTTTGTGCTTCACAGTGAAGACTCACTTACAACCTACCACGACTACATTATGAGATGTAAGACTAGTATCCCTTTGTCCCAAGAATGTAGTATGGTCATTTCTTGGCACATTTGCTTTCCATCATTCATATGCAAAAGCCTCAGCCATCTCTTAGGAATGGGTATGGCAGAGAGGGCTTGATTAATTGTTTATACTCTTGCGACATGCGAAGAGTAAAGTAGTGAGTGCCTCTGTAGTCGAAGCATTTATATTTAACTTTTCTCAAGATAATTGGTAAATACACCTCAACTATAGATTTCGTTACGGGCTCCACTTTTTAAGTGGTACAATCCTACAAAGGGAGATCACTATCAATGCTATTAGTATAAATCAAGTCTTTATTATTTACCAGTGATTAGACGAGTGGTCGAGCATGAGGGTCGGTCTTTATTAGCTTAGGTCTTCTCGTCGAGACAATATCAGGTATTATAACAAGGTTTTCATGCTCAAAAGGCACAAAATTCAAAACAAGAAGTGGTCAGGATACTTCTTTCTCAGACAGGCTCGAACTCAGCATCATGGATATCATGGTCATGAAGAAGTCAATGCACTAAAAGAAAGCAACATCAGCATGCACATAATACCTTCTGCAAAAGGTATCATAACACTAATATCCCTCTTGAATTCACGAATAAAAGACAAAAATACACTTGTCATCTCTTGGTGAGAGTTTATCCAAGCCGGGCGACATATTATGAACAAAGGGAACACAATCGAAACTCTGTGAAGGAACATTAAACAAATCTTTCCTATGGAAGAAAATCTAGAAGGGTACTTAATCATAAATCATTGATAAAGACATATAATTGATTAAGTAAACGAAAATACGAACTGCATCTCCCTAGAATGTGTTGGATGCATTAAACCGCAACTCCCCACTATGTATTGAGTGCATTACTTTGGACTAGGAGAATATAAGTGGTATCCAAAATATGACAATGTATCCTCTCAACAATTTGATTCTGCTGAGAGGTGCAAGGATAAATTATTTGGTGCATAATGCCATGTAATCTAAGAAAACTCAATAACATATAATGTGCAAATTCAATAGCATGATCAATCCTCACATTAATATAAAATAAATTTTTGATTTTTGTGGAAAAAATAAATAGCTTGATTATTCATGAAACCCAGGACTCTCTCATATAGGAGAAAAGCTTTGGGTAAATAGCATGAGAGGTACGTAAAGAAATAAAATAAGAAATAACACCAAAGATGTACAGTAATCTCAACACTCCCCCTCAAGCTGGAGCGTATATGTCTATCATGATCTGCTTGGAACATCTTTGGAAAGGGCCTCTAGTAAGAGTTTTGGTGAATATATCAACAGTCTGATCTCCAGTAGAAACATGAGAGGTGGCTATGAGACCCTGCTGGATCATGTCTCTGGTATAGTGGCAATCCAATACTATATGCCTTGTATGTTTATGAAAAGTTGGATTACTTGCAATAAAAAGTAATGTCAGATTGTCAGATAGAAGCTGCATCAGAAAAGGCACATCAATTGGAAGATCTGTCAAAACCGATCTCAGCCACATCATCTTTGTGCTTCCCTAAGCCATGGCCCTGTATTCGGACTCTACACTAGATCTAGCAACCATTGTTTGCTTCTTACTTTTCCATGACATGAGTGAGCTGCCAACAAAAATAACATAACCAAAAGTAGACTTCCTGTCCCTAGGACATCCTGCATAATCTGTGTCTACACACGCTGTTACATCAAGAGAAGTGCATTTGCTAAATATAAGGCCACTACCTGGTGAAGACTTTAAATATTTCAAGATCATATAGACAGCATCCATATGAACCTTCTAGGGTGCTCTATGAACTGGCTCACCTTGGTCACAGCAAAGGATATATGTCCCGGTGATGGAAGCATATAGAAGCTTCCCCAACCAGATCTTTGTATCTCATCTGATCTACCTCCTTAGTATCATCATCACATAGTATCATACTTGGATCTATAGGAGTAGTAGCAAGCTTACAGCCTGCCATGCATGTCTCTAGAAGAAGATTAGTAATTGTTGAGATATTTGTTATCATTATTATTGTTTTACTTATTTTCTATTTCTTTCGTCCTTGCCTTGTAATTTGCTCAATAGGTCAATCTCCTATATTAGAGAACTAGGGCCTCTCATTAATTCATTCGATTCTTTTCCCTCAGCATGGTATCGGAGTGATGGTCTTAGATCGGAGTTTCAGTATCCCACCCTAAACCTAACCCTACTCCGTGTGCCTCATCTCCCATCTTGTTGTGCACGCTAGGTCGTCGTTACACCTTCCCCGGCGCCGCCCAGCCCTCTCCCTGATGTCGCCCAGCCCCCCCCCCCCCCCACCCGGCATCGCCCAGCCTCGCCCCCAGCGTCGCCTCTCCCTCGGTGACTCCCCAGGCAGACGCCTAGGGTCTTTCCAGGTTGCAGCCGCAGCATATAGGTCGCTGCCTGGGCATTTCCAGTCTGCCACCCTGACCCCAGGGTGCGATATCTAGGCTGTTGTCGGGCACATCTAGACTGCAGCCTCGGTCTCCGAGGTTGTCTTCGACCATCCTGTTTGCCTCCGCACACCCCCTACAAGACATTCTGAGGTATAAACTACTCTGATTTGGACCGGAAAACATGATTTCAGTTCCATAAATCACGTTTTCCGACCCTAGCAAGCAATGAAGATTGATAAGAATGGTTGTATGAGTCTACACGTACAACCAATCCTCTGTATGATCGTGTAGACTCGTTTATATCGGTCTACTGCCAATTGAGTTCTGTTCTTTGGGCGTCTTATCATTATGTCAGAGAACAAGGGTGACATTTTCTCGTCTGGAGTCTTCAAGGGCCTAGCTCCCATCGCTAAGATGAATGGGACCAACTATGAGTTGTGATCCATGCAGTTTCTCACCCTCATGCAGTGCAACAATAAGGAGCACATCTTGACAGATCCAGAGCCAACGTAAATTCTAACTCAGCCTACCACTAAGAAAGTCGGACACTTTCGCACAACATATGCTCAAGTGAAGAATGAAGCCAAAATTCTGCAACTACAGTTTGATATCTACAATGCTAAGTAGAATGAATGCCCCTGCATGTTTATTACGCGTCTCTTCGTGGCATGTTTGAGAAGCTTCATAGCAACATGCCTATTACGACATCTACTGAGCAACATAAGACGTATAGGAACTCCATGATGGTTGAAGTCTTCATGGATGGACTGGATACAAAGTATGATGTTGTGCGTACTCATCTTCTTACTGAAGCTACCATACCTCCCATAGAATAGGCCAATAGTCATTTCAGTCGGATCATCATGGCTTCGATAGCCACTTCCTTGCCTTCTTCAACGATGGCCGCTTCTTGTGGCCGAGGAGGGGCAATCCAATCCAGAGGACATACCCCTCGAGGCAGAGTTGGTGGTCGCCAGTGTGGTCCTTGCACCTATTGTCGCAAGCCTGGACATGAAGAGGAAACACGTTATCAGAAGCATGGATATCTAGTTTCAGATCGATTAGCAACGCAGATTGTGTCTTCAGAGACCGGCTCCCATCGTCGATCCTCGCTTGGATGATATTCTTTCTCATATTCGAGAGATTATGGCTCATACTATTGACACCACCACTACAGTTACTACAGTCGCAGCCAGAGCCTCTTCGAACTCCTCAAGTATTTCCTATGATTTTACTGTAATACTGATGCAGGCATGACTGAGTGGATTATGGATTCTAGTGCTTCTCACCACCTATGTGGAGACAACGCGCATCTGAGGTCCTACAGGAATATACCACCTGGCAGATGGGTTGGCATTGCTAATGGTGACCACTTACCCCGTTACAGGATAGTGGGAGTGCATTTGACACCGTCATTGCACCTTCAAAATGTTTTATATGCTCCTGCATTTCAGATGAATTTAATATCTTTCTATTAGTCAAATCACTAAGGATCTGCATTGTCGCGCTATCTTTGACCCTTCATCTCTTGTATTTCAGGACATACTCACAGGTAGGGTGATTAGATGTGGTCGTAAGCAACGGGGGCTCTACTAGTGTTTCTATTGTACCTACTGGACCAGTCTCTCCATATATGTGGCATCTTCGTTTTGGTCATCTTCCACTGCAGAAGCTATGTCATGTTCTCCCTCAAATTTCTACGAGATCCTCCTTTCATTGTGAGGCATGCCATCTTGGGGAGCATCATTGTTCCTCCTTTCCATCACATCGAAGTCGGAGTAGTTCTCAGTTATTTGAGCTACTTCATTTAGACATCTGGGGTCCAAGCCGTGCTCTTGATCACCAGGGACACCTTTTTTATCTAGTTGTTGTCGATGATTTTTCTGGACTTTCCTGGGTCTTTTTATTAAAGAATAAGTCCGAGCTAGATCTTTGATCATGTATTTTATTAATGAGATAAAAGGAAATTTTTCTGCTAATGTCAAATATCTCAGTTCTGATAATGCCTTAGAATTCTGCACCTTACAGCTTTCTGAGTTTCTTAGATATCATGGCATTGTTCACCAGACCTCATGTGCTTATGCTTCACAGCAGAACGGTGTTGCTGAGCACAAGCACTGTCATTTACTTGATGTGATTAGAACCTTGTTGATACAGAGTCGTGCTCCTCACACTTACTGGGGAGATGTTGTCCTTACTGCTTGCTATTTGGTGAACCGTATGCCATCGCATGTGTTGGGAGAGAATATTCCTTTCTCGATTATGTTTCCGAAAGGATCTTTTCTCTCTTATACCTCGTGTGCTCGGATCTGTTGCCTTTGTTCATGATGTCTCTTCGGGTTGTGACAAGCTCTCTCCTGGAGTTGTCAAGTGTGTGTTTGTTGGTAACTTTCGTACCCAAAAGGGGTATCTCTACTTTGATCCGCTAAGGCAGAAATACTTTGTTAGTGCTAACGTTACTTTCTTTGAGTCTGTCACGTATTTTTCTCGTACGGGTGACGGACTTGCTCCATCTGACTCTGACGATGAGATATGCATGTCTCTACTCCAATTGTCGGTTCTTTACCTTCCTCTACTTTCTCCTCATCCTCCTCCACCACCACCACCACCTGCTCCTGTGGTTCAGTTTTCGCCACGTGTTTTTACTCGAAGGTCTCACTCAGTTCCCGATACTCGCAAATCTTGCCCATCATACTGCATGCCTTAGATATTCAATGAGCATATTGTTTTTACTGATAACATTACTGAGTTGTATGTGCAGCAGGATTCTAGACAGGATGAGCAGGTGCCCTCCCTAAAGGGAAACTTACAGGCTCCAAACTTGGCAGATGATCTTGACGTGCTGATTGCTCTGCTAAAGAAGAAGCGTACATGTGCTACTTAGCCTCTTGCATCATAGGTTTCCTTGAGCATATTGTCAAAGGATTTCGGGAGGTTTACCTTGGCACTATCAGCCGTGCAGATACCATGGACATATCAGGAGGCTTTTCGGGATAGTCAGTGGTTGGCTATGGAAGAAGAGATGGCCGCATTATAACCACGTGGTACATGGAGTCTTGTTTCTGCTCCAGTTGATACATCCGTTGTAGGATGCAAATGGGTGTTCACTGTGAAACACCGTGGAGATGGCATGTGGATCGCTATAAGGCGAGACTTGTGGCACGAGGGTTCACCCAGACATATGAGGTGGACTATCAGATACTTCCTTACCAGTTGCCAGACATTCTACTCTACATATTCTACTTTATGTTGAAGTGACACGAGATTGACCCCTTTATCAGCTTGATGTGAAGAATGCCATTCTCTATGGTGATCTACATGAGGCGGTCTACATGCAGCAGCCACCTGGGTGTGCTGCTGAGGGGGAGCGTCAAAAGGTTTGCAGGCTACACAAGGCTATCTATGGCCTTAAGCAGAGTCCAAGCGCATGGTTTTAGAAGCTCTCGGACTTGATAAAGCAACAGGAATTTGTGAGATCAACTGTCGATCACTCCTTGTTTGCATAAAAGACCAAGAGAGGTACTACAGACATTCTTGTTTATGTTGATGACATTATTGTTACAAGAGACGACAAGCAGGGCATTCAGGGTGCCAAGGACTTCCTCGGTCAGCATTTTGTGACCAAGGACCTTGGACATTTACGTTACTTCCTTCGACTGGAGTGTTCTAGGAGCCAGCGAGGTCTTGTCATGACCCAAAGGAAGTATATTACAGACCTTTCAGAGACAGGTATGGCATATTGCAAACCTGCCACCACTCCTATTGACTCGAGTATGAATCTCTATGATGATGACACTGAGGAGGTCCACAAGAGAAGGTACAGGGAACTTGTTGGCAAGCTACTATATGTAACCATTACCAGGCCAAACATATCATTTGTTGTGAGCAAAGTCAGTAGTTTATGAGCAGCCAATACAGACTCATATGGATGCAGTCCATTTTTTTTGAAGCCTACACCACAAGCTGCAAGATCGGAGGAGCCAACAGTCGAACTTTAAGTCCATGGATGCAGTCCATATGATTTTAAGATATCTGAAGACTTCACCTAGTACAGGACTCCTTTTCTATAGAGGCACCCCTCTTTCAGTTACCGCATGTGCAGATGCAAATTATGATGGGTGTCCAAAGGATAGGAAGTCTACATCAGGCTTTGTTGTGATTATAGAGAATTCCTTGGTTTCATGGAAGAGCAAGAAACTGACTGTGGTTGCCAGATCGAGTGTCGAGTCAGAATACAGGGCCATGGTGTAGGCTAGCACAAAAATGATGGAGGTCAGATCTGTTCTTACTGACCTGACGATAGAGGTGCCTCTTCCCATGCACCTCCAATATGACAATCAGGTTGCTCTCTTTATTGCCAACTATGGAGATACTTATGTTTTCCTATATTCCATATGTATCTCTTTCTTATTTTTTAGTTATGTTTTCCACTTTATGTAATTTACCCATAGGCCTCTCTACTATATAAGAGAGCCTAGGGTTCTCAGAAATAAACAACTCTCTTATTTTTCTCCAACATGGTATCAGATCGGCGGTCCTAGATCGGAGCTCTCGATTCCCAAAAAACCCTAACCCTACCTTCAGCCCTCGCCTCGGGCGTCATCGCCGCCTCACGCACGCACAGCCGTCTCACGCACCACCGCCCAACGCATCGCAGCCTCGCGCGCACAGCGGCCTCGCGCGCACCGTCCAAAGCGCCACCGCCTTCTCGCGGCCTTGTGCGCCTCCTCGCGCACCTCCTGGCACGCCATCTCGCGTGCCTCCTCGCGCGTCTCCTCGCGCTCCCAGCGGGCCCGCGCATGGCTCATCTGTTCACGCGCGGCACCCCAGCAAGCCGTTGTTGAGCCTTCTAGGGCGTGAGGGTGAGCGTGCGACTGGGTTAACACTCCTCTCACGCTCCGTATCGACTTTGTTAGTTGGTCGATGGGTTGGTGTGCATGAGTCTACACGTGCACCCAAACCCATATATGTCTGTGTAGACATACAAACTTTGGTTTCCAGCACCCGTAGTAGTCTTCTTCCGGCAATATGTCTGAAAACAAGGTCGATGTACCCGTCACTAGCGTATTCAGAGGTCCAGCGCCTATTGTAAAAATGGGCGGGACAAATTATGAGCTCTGGGCTATGCAGTCATGAGCCTGATGAAGTCAAATGGTAAGAAGCATATCCTTACCGAAGACTAGAGGAGCCGATGGAGAAGACTGGGGTGAATGCCTTGTGGGAGGCGGACGATGGGTATGCCAAAGTCTGGCTATCTGGGACGTTGACGATAGAGATCGCCAACGATGTACTGCATCAGCCCACGGCGAAGGCTATGTGGGATATTCTAGCGGCGACATATTCACATGCGTGGAATGAGACCAAGATACTTCAATTGCAACATGATATTTTTACAGTCAAACAGAATGGACGTCCTCTTCACTCACTGTACACATCCCAACGAGGAATGTTTGAGAAGCTCCATAGCTTCATGGCGTTGACATCCACTCCAGAGCAGCAGAAGACATACAGGAACGCTACCATGGTGGGTGTATTCCTGGCTGCACTTGATCCAGAGTACGATGTCTGGTCTCAGATTCTTGCTGACGCTACTATTCCTCCTATGGAGGAAGCTTTCCGCCGACTAAGTCGAATCACTGTCCCAAGCTCGACTACTAGCCAGACACCTTCGGCGATGGATGCCTCCAGAGAAAGAGGTGGCTCCTCTACTTTTCGTGGTTGTGGCCCCCGTGGTCGTGGGGGTCGGATTCGTCAACCATGCAATTATTGTCGTCGTCCTAGCCACTATGAGGATACATGCTATTCTAAGCATGGTTTTCCAGCATCGGCTCGGGTAGCAGAACAAGTTGAGTCCCCTGCACCTTCTTCGTTGGACCAGCGATTCGATGATCTTGTTGCCAGACTGAGGAATATCATGCCTCCTGATACAGCTCTTGGAGGCCAGTCAGATGTGGTTGTCTCTGCCTCTGCCAGTTCACCTGCTAGAGCCAGTACCTCAGGTAGTTCTTATGCTCTCACCTCTAGTGATGGATCTATGATTACATACTATATTATGTATTCTGGAGCAACACATCATCTTTGTGGGGACAAAGAGCAGCTTACTGTATATAGGCAGATCTCTTCAGGACGGACTGTGGTGATAGCCAATGGGACACATTCCCTGATTACAGGACAGGAGGAGATTAATTTGACACCTTCCATGCGACTACAGAATGTGTTATATGCTCCCGATTTCTCTATGAATTTACTGTCCATTAGCCAGATTACAAAGGATTTGAACTGTCGAGATATTTTTAACTCATCGTCTCTTGTTTTTCAGGGCATACCCTCGGGCAAAGTGATTGGTTGTGGCCGTGAGAAAAATGGTTTCTATCGTCTAGTCCGTACTCCCTATGTCGGCGCATCTCTCCACTCTACAGGATCAGACTCTCCATATACCTGGCATCTCCGTTTTGTTCATCTACCTCTTCAGAAGATGTGTCGTGTTTTGACCCAGATTTCTCTGATGTCGTCCTTCCAGTGTGAAGCGTGTCAGTTGGGAAAGCATCATCGGTCTACTTTCCCGAGTCGTCAGAGTCGGAGTAGTAGCTCCTTGTTTGAGTTAGTCCATATTGATATTTAGGGTCCCAGTCGTGTTCCTGACCACTAGGACACAGGCTCTATCTTGTTGCCGTAGATGATTTTTCTCGCTTGTCTTGGGTGTTTTTATTGAAGAATAAATCTGAAGCAAGAGATGTGATTCAAATGTTTATCAATGAAGTTCAAAATATTTTCTCTTCTTCTGTGAAAATTGTGCGTTCTGACAATGCATTGGAGTTCTGTACTAGAGCTCTTTCCTTGTTCTTTTCATCTCGTGGTATAGTTCCTCAAACTTCTTGTGCTTACACTTCACAACAAAATGGTGTCGCAGGAAACATCGTCATCTATTGGATATCACTAGAACCCTTCTTATTCAGAGTCATGCTCCACACTCATTTTGGGGTGATGCGGTTCTCATTGCTTGCTACCTAGTAAATCGCATGCCCTCGTCTGTCTTGGGTGAGAAGACTCCTTTCTCTATAGCCTTTCCAGAGAAGGAGTTGTTCTCTCTTACACCCCGTGTTTTTGGTTGTGTTGTGTCTGTCAATCAGTTGGTGCGAGGTCTTCATAAGCTCTCCCCCAGGGTTGTCAAATGTGTGTTTGTGGGATACTCCAGGACACAGAATGGATATCGTTGCTTTGATCCATTACGTTGAAAATACTTTGTTAGCGCCGATGTCACATTCTTTGAATCTGTGATGTTTTTCTCTCCTACAGGTGACAGAATGACTACTTGTCATTCTGATACTGAGGTCTACATGCTACCTCCTCCTATGAGTCAATTACCTTCTACGCCACCTCCTGTCATACCTTCACCACCACCTTCACCACCTCCAGTGACCGTTGTTCCCCCTTTACAAAATACTATACTCGTCGGCCCTCTTCTGCTCATGGTCATTGTCCGTCATCCAGCATGCCCCAGGTTTGTTCAGATAACATGATTTCTAACGATGAGTCTGAAGATCTATTAATACAGGGATCGCAGCAGGATGACGCTCATGAAAACTTGGACGTGCCTATCGCTATTCGGAAGCAGAGACGTACTTATGCATCCTACCCATTTGCCTCCCAGGTTTTCTTTCATCGTCTTACAGGCGATTTCCAGAGATTTGCAGTTGCTCTATCTGCTGTAGAAGTTCCACAGACTTACCACGATGCATTGCAAGATAGCAAATGGTGCCTCGTTATGGAAGAAGAAATGGCCGCGTTGCAGTCCCGTGGAACATGGACCCTTGTTCCTCCTCCTCCTGGAGCGTCTGTTGTTAGCTGCAAGTGGGTGTTTACTGTTAAATACCATGCATACGGGAGCCTTGATCGTTACAAAGCAAGGCTCGTGGCACGTGATTTTACTCAGACCTATGGAGTTGATTACTTGAACACGTTTTCTCCGGTTGCTCGACATTCCACTTTACGCGTCCTTCTCTCGGTTGCTGTAGCACGTGATTGGCCCTTATTCCAGCTTGACGTGAAAAATGCATTTTTGTATGGAGATTTACAAGAGGAGGTCTATATGCAGCAGCCTCCAGGATTTGCTGCTGAGGGGGAGTGTCAACAGGTTTGTAGGATCCATAAGGCAATATATGGCCTTAAACAGAGTTCTAGAGCTTGGTTCCAAAAGCTTATAGATCTGATTGAACGACAGGGATTCAAGAGGTCAAATGCAGACCATTCTTTATTTGTGCAGAAGACGCCTAAAGGTACAGTTGCTATCATGGTGTATGTTGATGATATAGTTGTTACAGGAGATGATGAGCGGGGAATCAAGATGGCGAAAGAATTTCTGGGCAGTCAATTTGTGACTAAGGATCTGGGCACCCTAAGGTATTTCTTAGGGTTGGAATTTGCTAGAAATGCACAGGGTCTTGTGATGACCCAAAGAAAGTATGTTACAGATATGCTTACAGAGACGGGCATGATTGGTTGTCGACCTTCTACTACTCCTATGGATCCTAGCATGAATCTATATGATGATGATACAGATGAAGTCGATAAGAGAAGATACAGAGAGATGGTTGGAAAACTCCTTTATGTTACAATCACCAGACCAGATATTGCATTTGCAGTGAGTCGAGTGAGTCAATTCATGGAGCAACCTCGACAAGTACATATGGATGCTATATATATGATATTGAGATATCTAAAATCATCTCCAGGCTCAGGATTACTATTCAAGAAAGGAGAAACACTCTTTGTATCCGCATATGTTGACGCAGACTATGCAGGTTGTCCTAAGGATAGAAAATCAACTTCGGGATTTGCGGTATTCGTTGGCGGTTCTCTCGTTTCTTAGAAAAGCAAGAAACAAACAGTTGTAGCAAGATCAAGTGTCGTATCCGAATACAGGGCTATGTCTCAAGCAAGTACAGAAATGATGTGGGTTCGAGCAGTATTACGTGACCTGCATATAGAGGTTCCTCTACCCATGGAGTTACACTATGATAACCAGGTTGCTCTGTTCATTGTAAACAACCATGTGTTCCATGAGAGAACAAAGCATATTGAGGTAGATTGTCACTACATCAGAGGTATGATTCAGAAGGGCCTGATTTCTACTTCCCATGTCAGCTCTGGAGAGATATCTTCACCAACCCATTGCTCAGAGGATCATTCCAGAGTGTTCATCCAATCTGAGCATGATCGATATCTATGCTCCATCTTGAGGGGGAGTGTGGATATATTTATGTTTTCCTATATTCCATATGTATCTCTTTCTTATTTTTTAGTTTTATTTTCCACTTTATGTAATTTACACATAGGCCTCTCTACTATATAAGAGAGCCTAGGGTTCTCAGAAATAAACAACTCTATTATTTTTCTCCAACACCAACAATCCAGCCTTTCATGAGAGGACGAAGCACATAAAGGTGGACTGTCACTACACTCCTGACATGATACGGAAGGGTCTTATCGTTACTATGCATGTCAACTCTGGAGACCAAACAACAGATGTTCTTACTAAGGCTCTAACCAGAGAGCCTTATCAGAGATGGTGTTCCAAGCTGAGTATGATCAATATCTACGCTCCAGCTTGATGGGGAGTATTGAGATATTTTTTATCACTATTATTGTTTTGCTTATTTTTTTCTTGTCCTTGCTTTGTAATTTACCCAATAGGCTCCTCTCATTAATTCATTCGATTCTTTTCCCTCAACAATAACAAACTTTCCATGGATCATCACAAGACCATGCTAATTCCAGGCAAACTCTAATACATGGAAGTGTCGAAGATTGCCCAGGTCCTTGGTCACAAACTACTGATCTAGGAACTCCTTGGCCACCTGAATACCCTGCTCATCATCACTTGTGACAATAATATCATCAACATAGATTAGAATAGCAACAGCACCTCTTTGTATCCTCTGAACAAAAAGTGAGCGATCCGCAGTGGACCAGGCAAACCCCTGATGCTCTAACTCTAAAAGCTTCTGCTTCCAAGCTTTGGGACTCTGGTTCAGGCCATAGATCACCATATGGAGCCTACACACCTTTTGAGAATCCCCCTCAGCAGCAAACACCGGTGGCTCCTATACATAAACCTCCTCATGTAGATCTCCATAAAGAAGCACATTCTTCGCATCAAGTTGGTAAAGAGGCAAGTCCCGTGAAATAGCAACTGATAAGAGAATGTGTAATGCCGAGTATCTGGCCACTAGAGAGAAGGAATCCTAATAATCCGCCCCATAAGTCTGAATGAATTTACGTGCTACAAGCCTTGCCTTGCAGTGATCCACACTAGCATCTGCTTGTTATTCCACGGTAAATATCAATTTGCAACCCACAACAGATGCACCTGGAGGGGCAGAAACAACACTCCATGTACCACGAGACTGCAAAGCGGTCATCTCCTCCTCCACAGCACGTCGCCAACTGCTATCATGTATGGCCTCCTGATATGTTCGTGGGATAGTAATAACTGAGCGGCCCATAACAAACCTCGTGTACTCCTCTGAAAGATGGTCCAAGGAAATATGCACATCTAGAGGGTACGTAGCATAATTGCAACGTGGCTTCCTCAAGGCAATAGGTACATCGAGGTCATTAGCCTCTCTGTTCTCTGGTATAAGCTCCTCTTGTGTAGTATCATGTCGATCAAGCATAGCACAAGTGCCATACGTAAAAACAAGGTGTTCACTACATACTTGGGGCGTGCCAGATGACGGGGAAGAAGTAGGAGCAGAGAGGCAAGTAGAGGACCTGTGAATGTAAAATTGAGGTATGAAGGTGGAGGTGGTGGAGGTGGAGGTGTAGGTGACTGAGACTCAACATGAGGAGTTCGTGGTGGAAATGACGGAGGAGGTAGAACAAATATGTCATCACCAGAGTCAGCATTAGACAACCTGTCACCTATAGGAGAAAATACATAATAGACAAAAAATGTGACATCAACACTCACATAATATTTTCTCCCAACAGGATCAAAACATCTTTAAACTTTTTCGGTACGAGAATAACAAACAAACACACATTTAACAGCTGTAGGAGAGGGCTTGTAATGATGAGGAGTAAAATTATGGACAAAAGCCACAGATCCAAAGGCTCTGGGGAAAGTGAGAATAAGTCCTCGGGAAATGCAATCAAGAAAGAAACTTTTCTCCAAGCATAATAGACGGCATGTGGTGCACCAAGTTACATGCAGTGAGAACCGCATCACCCCAGAATGAATGAGGAGCTCGCCTCTGAATCAAAAGAGTCCTCGTCACATCCAAAAGATTACGGTGTTTACGTTTAGCAACACCATTCTACTGCGAAGTATAAGCACACGAAGTCTGATGAATAACACCAATAGATCTAAGAAAATCAGACAACTGTAAAGTAGAAAACTCCAAGGCATTGTCAATGCGAGTAAATTTCACATTAGCGGAAAAAATGTTCTTAATCTCAATAAGAAAAGATTTGATAGTATGACCAGCTCCAGACTTATTCTTCATCAGGAACATGGAAGGCCGTATCGATATCAATATCATTTCAGTCCGCCCGGAAATGGATATATCGGGATATATCGACGATATCGGTGGAAATGTCGAAAATGGCGCAAAAAAGCCAATTTTTGGCATTTTTTCAGAAATTAAGGTTATCCAAGATATTAAAACAACAAATAACGTACAAATACACACTTATATTACACATATCAGTCCATTTATAGACCATATATCGTGCATATCGGTCATATCGAACATATCGATATTAATATTGATTTTTGACTTATAAATATTGGAAATGTATTTCATTCAAGTTCTTATAACATGAAATACTAGAAATATACACTTAGAAAATGCATATAAATCATTTATGAGGACTATGATCCGTAGAGTGCACATATCGGTCATATCGAACATATCGCTGATATTGTTAGTTGTTGACATACTATATATATTGAAAATGGAGTTCATCCAAGTACTTTGATCACTAAATAATTTACAAATGTACTCTTGCTCTCTTAGATAACAAATATCGATCATTTATGAACCTTATATCCCATATATCGATACGGTTGTACTGTTAGTTGTTGACATATATATATATTGAAAATGGAGTTTATCCAAGTTCTTAGATCACTAAATAACTTACAAATATACTCTTATATCACACATATCGATCATCTATAAAGCTTATATTGCATATATCGATCATTTCGAATATATCGATATTAATGTTGATTCATGACTTATAAATTTTTTTTGAAGAATTGACTTATAGATATTGGAAATGGATTTCATTCAAGGTTTACAACATGAAATAACTTGTAAATACACACCAAGTTGAAGAACCATTGTATGCACCCTCCTGTCGCACCATACCCTACCAGTACGGGGGTGTCGTAGTGCCCTCGACCCGAAACAAACTATATAAATCATAGATTGTTTTAATACTAGGTCTAGCTAGATAGGTAGTGGAATCAATCTTGCATGAATAATAACATTCATATATAGGGATATCGACGAAATATCGACGATATTGATCGATATCTTGTATTTTTTGTACTGAATACATTCATTTTTTTACCGATATGGCCCGATACGACGATATATCGCCGATATATCGGCGATATATCGCTGATATCCCTGTAAAAAGATATACACTCTGATTTCGATACCCCCAACCTCTCGATACCGATATATCGGCGATATATCGCCGATACAGCCTTCCATGATCGGGAATACCCAAGATAATATAGAGAAATCATCCACAGAAACCATATAAAACTAATGTCCCTGATGATCAGGAACATGACTAGGACCCCAGATATCAAAGTGAACCAACTCAAACAACTGACCACTATGACGACTCTGACAACTCAGAAAAGAGGAACGATGGTGCTTCCCAAGCTGACACGCCTCACACTCCAAGGTAGTATGAGTAAAGATATGCGCGAGGACATGACACAACTTCTATATAGTAAGGTGTACAAAGCGAACATGCCACGTGAAAGGAGAAACAGGTCTAGGAGGGATAGTAGCAGCACCATCACACAAAGGCTAGACAAATCTGTAAAGTCCGCTCTACTCACGGCCACATCCAATCATCCTACCCATGAGTATGTCCTGAAACACAAGAGAAGAAGGATCAAATATGGCCAACAATGTAAATCTTTTGTAATCTGGCTAATAGACAAAAGATTCATCTGAAAAACTGGAGCATGTAAGACATTTTGCAAATGCATCGAGGGAGCTAAAACAATCCCCCTGTCCAACAATAGGTAGATGAACCCCATTGACAATAACCACTGATTTACCAGGAGGGATAGACATGTACGAAGTAAATTGTGCTCGATCGCCACACATATGATGAGAAGCTCCAGAGCTCATGATCCAATCAGAGAAGTCTAAATTGTTACTGCAAATAAGGACATAACCAATACCAAACGAGCTCGAAGGGGCTCTAGGAACGTGTGCGACATCTAAAGACCTTATAGTCGAAGTAGTAGGAGTAGTCATCATCTCTCGTAGTCTGGAAACAATATCATCAAAGCGTGCATCATGAACCGGAACAGGAGTAGAAGTAGGCTCGTCTGCTCAGCAACTCGAGTAGACGCAGGATACATATGCTTCTGATAGCATGTCTCCTTAGAATGACCAGGATGGTGGCAATGTGAACATGGACCTCATTGACGTCCTCCTCTTTGATCGCGTGCTCCTCGACTACGAAACAGTGAAGTACCTCCTCTGCCTTGAGAGGCTCCCATAGCAGAGGGAGTCTGATCCACAGTAGTACATGAAGTAGTAATCATGCTCAGCCTCTTGTAAACCTCCACCATTGGAGGTATCGTCTCTCCAGTAAGTAGTTGAGTACGTATTGTATCGTACTCGGAGTCAAGAGATGACAGAAAAACTCATGTCATAGTAGCATTCTGATATGTTTGTTGCTGCTATGTGCTAGTAGTAATAGGCATGAAGCTATGTAAATGATCAAACATGCCTCTAAGATGCGAGAAGTGTGCATGAAGAAGTCGACCAATCTGCTTGGTCGAAAAAATATCAAACTGCAACTGTAGAATTTTGCCACAATTCTTTGCCTGCCCATAGGGCCTGTTTGGTTGCAGGGTTGGGCAGGGTTGGCCCAACCCTGGTTACTATTCACAAGAGTACTTCCTCCTCAGAGATTACTATTCACCCATCCCAACCCAGCCCAACCAACCCAGTCCAACCCAGCAGCCAAACAGGCCCATACGTGTCTGCTAAGATGTCCTGCATAGCCTTTGTTGTGGGTCGATTGACAATATCATTGGCAATCTTCGTGGTGAGCATCTCGGAGAGCCAAATGCAAGCATAGGCATCATCTTGCTTCCAAGAAGCATTAGCCCCAATATTGCCCTCCGACTCTAGATCCATCAGAATGTGCTCGTTGTTATGGCACTGCACCAAGGTGTGAAACTGCATGCACCATAACTCATAATTGGTCTCATCCATCTTTACGATGGGAGCCATGCCCTTGAAGGCACCGGATGGAAAAACATCACCCTTATTTTCTGACACGGTAGCAAGAACGTCGATATCCGGAACAAAACTAAGGAGTAGACTGCTATGAATGAGTCTACACAATCACATATAAAGGAATGGTTGTATCTGTAGACGCATACAACCATCCTCATCTCTTGTCAGTGTAGGATAGAGTCGGAAGTCGTGATTTATATGTTGAAAATCACGAAATAGCCCGCAAGATCTGACTTCAGACTGCACGTGCGAAACGACAGCAGCGCACGTGGACGTAGGTGTCCATGGGCTCTGGTGTGCGAGGGCACAGTGCGCGTTGTGCACGTTGGTGCAAGGTACGCAGGTGACACAGACCTGTGATGCGCAGTGCACGATATACGTGGACGCAAGGGCACAAGCACGTGGGGTGCAGTGTGCGGGGTGCAGAGCGCGATGCACGTGGGCGCAAGGTCACGGGCATGCGATGCGCAAGGGCACAGAGGCATTGGTGCGCATGGGGTGCTTGGCGCAAAGGTGTTGGTATGCGTGTGGGGCGGCTAGCGACGTTGAGGAGGAGGAATCTGGCGGCGGCAAGGGGCTAGGGTTAGGGTGGGATATAGGAACCCCGATCTAGGACTGTTGCTCTGATACCATGTTGGAAAAAGTAAATAGCTTCTTTATTCATGAGACCCCAGGGCTCTCTTATACAGGAGAAAAGCCTTGGGTAAATAGCATGAGAGGTACATAAAGAAAATAAAAAAAGGAATAACATGAAAGATGTACAGTAATCTCAATAATTTCTAATATAAAAGTCTTCATAGCCTCATGTTTATTATTTAACAAAAATACTGATGAAGCACGAGCATGTTAGTTAATAGCTGCAAGAAAAAGTGGTGCCATGAAGATCATAAGCATGACTTAGACCCCAGATATCAAAATGAATTAACTCAAAACAGGAACCCCTAGTACGAGTAGAACCAAGTAGAACGACTTAGGAAGTTAGGAGAAAGGTTCTTCCCTAACCAACATACCTTACATTGAAACATACACTGGGGGGCTAAAGAAGAATACGAGGTATCTATTGAGGCGGGAGACATCGAAAAAGCGAAAGAGGTAGATTCAGTGTATGAGAACTGCCTACATGAAGGATTATTCCAACCTATAAGGATAGACTTGTTGGTGGTTCCATCCCATTAACTTGCCAGTAAGCAAGGTTCAGAAATGCAGTATATGATATATGCGCAATCATGCAGTCTAAAGCAATTAAGCGGATATGCAGAGTATAAGGAGATATATGTGGATTATGTGGTTTGTTATATTTTGATTAAAATTTTTTAAACCACAATAATAAAGCATAGCAATAGAGATTAACTTTAGGGTTTTTTGCACGTGTACCTCTCAGAGATTCCTCAATGACAATTATATCGGTACCTTTTTTCCAATATCATTCATGCCCCTACCTTATTGTACAACTACCACTTGCTCCTTCCATTGGTTTAATTGTCATTGAGGTGAACCAAACTATGGTTTATCCAAACCAAAAGCCGGTTAGGGAATGATTTACTACACTTATACCCTTACATTCTTAACCCAAATGGGTATGGGCAGTGGTAAGGATGCCCCTTTTATCGCCCTCACCCTCCTCAACATTGGTTCATGAACTGCCATCTAAAATATATAGCATGAATAAAAACATTCATAGTTGGTGTCGCCTTCAGACCATGATTGCTTCAACAATGTCGGCTTCTATTGGTGGAAGATGATCTATAGCGACTCCACCTCCAATGTCAACAAGGTCCAGATCAGCATCTACCTTGGGGATGCCCAAACAATGAAGTCCACCCTTTTGATGCCCTGCGACATCAGCCTAACCAATGGCATCACCATATATGACGACAGTTGCATATGGGCAGCCCTTCCACCCCCTTGGCCTTTGTGAAGGAGGTTGGGGCTGCGAGGAAGGCAAAGTAGGTCAGGGTTGTGGGAATGGGGTTGGGGCAGCAATGAGGGTGGAAGAGGTTGAGGTTGTGGAGAGGATAAGGGCAGTAGAGGAGCAAGAGGTATGAAGGAAGGAGCTGGGAAAGTGGAGAAAAAATAACACATAACTACACCTATGTTTTCTTTTTTCTTTACAATTACACTTCTACCTTAAAGTTAATGTCTAAATGGATGGAAACCAACCTGAAGGGCATAACTATTGGTGGTCCACGAAGGTAGGTGCACAAGTGACATCGCAAAAAAAAGGTAGGGACATAGCTGTAATTGAAAAATCTCAATAAGGCACAAGTGTAAAAACCCTTAAATTTATAGTTGATTTTTTTACTCATAAGCTCTCGGGATTCGAGTAACCCCTTTATCTCTTTTAATCTTATAGTTGATGATTTAATACAATTCAAAATTAAAATTTTCATATTAAATAATATAAGATATAATCCTATCATCCATGAACCTCTAGTACAACACGGACAATCATAATAATGAACATGTAATATTTTTGACATAATATCACTCTTGTTTAAAGCATAACTTTTTCTAATAAAGAAGGGTATTTCAGATATTTCATATTCAAATATGTAAACAATCCATAAAAGTTGCATTTCATATGCACCACATATACACTACATAGACATCATATATAACTGCCTATGAGGTTTGTTAGAAAATAGGAATGCAAAAGCAAAAATGATAAACAGAGCATGAACTAGAAATATAAACTTGGAACACAGATATTTTACGTAGAACCATACTCCCTAAGGAGCGGGATGAAACCACGGCAGGACGCATCAAAGGGCTGATGTATTCATTCACTTTCTCATCTGATACAGAGGGTGAGGGGCTTCTTATATAGCCCTCACTGAGTCTCCACATCCCACAACTGATAGATGTGGGACTAAACAACTGGATGTGGTAAATGGGTCCTGGAGAGATCTATTTACCCATCTCTCACATAAGTGATGCATATAACAAATACTGCAACAAGGTCTGTGTGGTCTGAAAATGCACCCAGGCTACATAATGACAGCATATTAGATACATGCTTTGGTATGGTATCGAATATGCATATACAGTCGAATATGCAGTCGCCTGCCGCATATTTAAACTACTCTGCCCCACTCTTTTGAGGGAGACAAACCCTACGATACACGAACCTTGTCGACTTACATACCTCCTTGAACTTATTCGCACACAGGATGTTCAACCCCAACCAAGGCCCTAAATGTCGGTTTCGGTTACCATTTTGATGACCGACCGAAACGGAATTTTGGTTAAATTTCGACCAAAATTTCAGTCATTATTTGTACTAGAGCCTCCATATTTCGGGCATTTCGATCGAATTTCGATTTCGACTGGACATCGATATTCGATCGAATTTCGCTGAAATTTGAGGCCATGACCCCAACCTCCGTTCGACCAATCATTATGTTCGCATCTGGCATTCACACCCCCATTTCACTACAGCTCGGGAATGTAGCTATAGATAAGTTCGTCTTCATAGGTCATCGACTCCACCTCATGTATCAGACATGTTGTCGTTGCCATATATATCAGTTATTCATATGCCTCGTTACAGGTCAACACCTCCAAAAGAAAGGGAGGACTTCTCTCAGTGACTGTGATCATTGCCAGTATGTCTTAATAAACAAGAGAAACATAGACAAAGATGGCATGATGATTTATATTGTTTGTGGTCTGACTAACGGAAAGAAAACTCAAGGGAAAACTTGGAGCATAACGAACATGACATAATTGCATCTATGCAGTTAGTTGTACCTCTCCTTATCCTGTTACAAGGGAATGGTGTCCAACGGCTAACATAATCAACTGTCCTAAAGTGGAGGCATCATATATTGTGACTTGCTTCTGGCTTCCACATAGATGTTTAAAATCTCCTGAAACTACTATTCATTCTACATCAGTACTAAAACTAACAATACCTGAAGGGCTAGTTAGGGCAGCGATTTCAAAATATGCAGTTAGTGATGTGGGAAATGAAGTAACTACCATCTCCCTAAGCTGTGAAAGTTGATTCATATACTTCTGGACAGGCATTTGTGCTAAGTCAGGAAGCTCTATCGAGCTGTGGGCAATGGTCAATTTAACATGCTTCTGCCAGCAAGTCTCTTCTATATGCCCTAGCATCTAGTAGTAATATGGTGGGGGCAAGAAAATCCGTGACCTCCACCTCTGCCTATGTATCGACAGCCTCCATATGCTGTGAATCCACCTTTACTACGAGATTAGCCATAATTGGGAGTGACCACAAAGTAGTAGTTAGTAGGAATGGGATTCCTATTAAGCATAATATGTGCCTCCTCTAATGAAGGTATGGTAGTGCTTATCAGGAGCAGAGCGTGGCTGGAATCATAGATAGGATCATGGCCAACCAGAAATAACTTAACGAAGATTATATTCACGAGTCTTGTGGATGTTGCACCTTCATGGAGCGAGATAGCTATGGTGTTTGGCAAACATTCACTTCTAGGCAACATAATATGTATAATCTGGACCATGGATGGAGCTTGGAGGAGCATGGGTGAGAGCGAGAGAGAGAGAGAAGGGGAGTGCAGTGAGACATCAACTGGGAATGGGTCCTAGGTTATGGGCTATGGGCTATCGCGAGGGAAAGAACCGCCGAGTATGACCCTTCCATAACTCGAGGCCTCTATTGCTCATGAGGAGTTTCACCCAAGAAGCTTTGGGTTGTCGCAACAATGAGTCTAAAGCAAAACAATGGGTCCTAGTTTCTCTCCCAAGGCTATAAGGGGTCTAACAACTCTCCAGCAAGGACCTCCAATGCTCCACCCGAATCCTACAACTCTCCAGTGGGGCCCTATAGCTTTGGATTTGGGCTTAAGCAGACCATTAACACCGACCAACTGTGTCTGTCATCTCAATATGGATGATGGGCGCTCTCTCAACCCTATTGTGGTGAGGGAAACCCATATTCAAGGTTTGGTCCTAATACTGAGGCAATAGAGTTCGTTGATGATGATGGTGATGATTAGGAATTGGTGTACCGTCATGGGTTTCGTTGATAACCTATGGTACCTCCGATTTGGGAAGCCAGATGCTTTAAGTGCAGTGAAAAGGTGCGCAAACGTAGATTTTCTAAGCATCGTAGGTCTACTGACCTTGGGTGACTCCCACCTCGACGGTAAAGAGGACCACAATGCAACATTCCGACATTCCCGATACTACATTGAGGATCCCTTAGAAGTTACACTCTGCTAATATCTGCCCCGGTCATCAAGAGACTGGGGATGCATCGGTGGATCAACAATCTTATGTTTTGATTACTTTTGTAGTTTTATATGATGACATGTTGGAGATCGCTAAAACGAGCCTTGGACACTTCTTCCTGACGATTTAGGATTATACCTAGTCTTGTTGGATTTTGTGACAATTTGTGTATGGTTTCTCAGCCTCCCAGGTGATCATTTTCTTAAATGCAGATGTAGCAGCTTTTTTGTGTTATTTGGAGATGTCCTCGTTTTTGGATAATGTGATTTCATGTAGTCATCGCATGTTTTTCTGTGTTACCGGCATGTCATTCAAATCTCATCCTTTGGAGTGTTTTCAAGGTGTGCTAGACGATATTATAAAGGTGGTGGAGATCACCTTGGATGGCATAAGACTATAAGATAACATGGACGTTGCGAAGGCAGTGGAAGGTTGCTCTTCTTGGCCAAGTGATTATCGTCGTTGCCCATCCCAGGGCCTCACACTTTTGGGTTATCTGTAGACAATAATCTAACGGATGTATCCTCTGATTTACTTAGGGTTACACATACTCTCATAATGGATCCATTGTTTAGATCATATTTCTAGGGCATGATCCTAGTTGACCTCAGTTTCCTTTCAGACTCGGATCATGGGTACAGCTTATGTTCTAGTCAGCCCAGTTACTTCATATTGCCATTGAGTAAGGAGTTTGGTAACACCTCGATGGAGATGGTGATTCCTCCCTCGAGAAATCTTGAAATTGATGTTGCACATTTCAAGGAGTGGAAGGGACGTGTTTTTCGATCTCAGGGACCAACACCTCTAGTCCTTGCCATCTAGGCATCTACAAGGCCGATTGGTGGAATGTGTCTGTTCGTCGGTGACGACGATGACAACTGGGGAAATGGACGTACGTAGTAAATGTTGTGTGATTGCAAGAGACAAAGCTGGAAGAATAGAATAGCTTCCTTTGGCGTGAGGTGGTTGGGTCTCGTTTCTCTAATAGAGCAATGCCATCTGTCGGTGCTTCGGATGGCATGATTATTGGTTGGAGCAATGACTTGATAGAGTTGGTGGATTTTGTATGTGGTACCCGACTCCTGTCAGATGTGCTCCAAAGGATCTCGGATGATTTCCTATTATAGATCTCCATATTTTATGATTTCCCAAGGGCTTAGATGTTGACGGATATATGGAACAAGCTCTAGATGGTGTGCGCATGTTTTCCGAATCTAGACTAGATCGCGAGTGGTGACTTTAATGTCACTCTACTTGTGGTTGATCGCCCACATGATATGGCAATATGGACCCTAGTTCTCCTTTGTTTGCCCCTATTGTGGGAGATATGCTCGAGGTGTTAGATGCCACAAACTTGAAGTATACTTGGAGTCACAGCACATTCCGATCCCTCCTAGACTGATTTCTTAGTCCGCTTGATTTTTCTGAGAAATTCCTTTTGGTCTATGTGAAGGCCCTATGGAGGTCACACTCAACCCATACACCAGTTGGCGGGACATGGGAGATGGTCAACGTCTAGGAAGCAATTTTGGTTTTGAGCGCTCCTAGTTGCATGAGGAGGATTCTCGTAAGAAGATTACAAGGTGTTGGCAGGAGCAGGTTGTAGTGGGATCAGCTTCGAGGAGAATGGTTGAGAAGCGTAGAGAATGCAGTATGCATGTTCAATTGAGTAAAGAGACCAGTAATCTCAAAAGCCAACTAAGAGATCTAGCATAGATGGAGATTGTACATCTTGATAGTTTAGAGGATTCTAGGGAGTTAAATGAGGAAAAGAAGGCAACAAGATGTGAGCAAAATTGTATTCTTCTAAAAGAAGACAAGAAGAGGGTGATCGCATGAAAGCACCGTCCAAAGCAGAAGAGATTGACGAAGGGAGGAGATGCTAACACAAAGTCCTTCCATCCATCAGGCTAGTTGGTCCTAGAAGGCACAATCTGATAAACTATTGAAGTGGCTAAGGAGGAGTTGATGCGTAACTGTGGTACTAGTGATGCAATGAGACATCATCACTTTGAACTCAGTAGGTATGTACCTAGTCACGGTGTCAAATAGATGGGAAGAGATGCTCCACGGTAAAATGAGGCTGAGTATGTGGGTTTAGACCTGTCTTAACTTTTAAAGGTCATACTGGCAACTTTTAACTTGAATATGGATGATACTCATGTGTGGATGGTTTCCCAAACCTCCTTTTCAAGGAGTTTAGGGACTTGGTAGGTTAGGAAACTATTGCAGAAAATATTTATTATGTTATTTCCTTTTTGACTTATTTCCATATGTATTCCTCTCTAGGCTATCTCCTATATAAAAAGGAGTCATATGGTTGCATAATAAACAAGTCATTCATTTCTATCTACACGGTATCAGAGTGATGATATTTGACAAAGCTCCAGTATCCTCTTGATACCCCAACCTACCTAATGACATCTCTCCCACTCTAGAAGCGTATACAGAAACCATCATCACCCGGAGGTCTCCACGCACAACCCCGGTCGACCCCACACGGGCCCCTAAGCACTCAGCGCCACCCAACGCATCCATGTGCAACCACCAAGCGAAACCTAGTGCTGCCAACCAACAATTCCACGCCACCGTCTAAGGTCATTGCATGGTCCCAACAACCCCGCGCTCATAACAGTACCATTTCACGGTACTCGTGATGATTTTTGGTTGTATAGCTTGAATTTGATCCTCTAAATCCGACCCATCTGACATAGAGAGTAGACAAAGGTGATGAGAAAGGATTTGCTCTAGGTCTATACACACAAGTTCCCTATATGATTGTGTAGATAAAACAACAACAACAAAGCATTTTCCCACAATTAAGTAGGGTCGGCTACATGGATTCTTCACCTCCATTCAGATCTATCTTGGTCAATCCCGGGCTTATATCCAAAAAACTAAGAACCCTTTGTATAGTCTCTTTCCAACGCTTCTTGGGATATCATCGCCCTCTCTTAGCCGGCTCAACATGCCAACACTCGCATCTCCTAACTGGTGCATCAATTGATCTTCTTTGCAAACGACCAAACCATCTTAAGCGGTTTTCTCGCATCTTATCCTCGATCGGAGCTACACCAACTTTCTTTCTGATTGCATCATTCCGAATCCAATCTTTGCGTGTGTGTCCACGCATCCACCTTAGCATTTTCATTTCTGTTACAGACATTCTCTGCACATGTCTATGGTTCACAGGTCAACATTCAAATCCATAGAGCATAGCAGGTCTCAGGGCTGCTTTGTAAAACTTTCCTTTAATTTTTAAAGGAATTTTCTTATCACAGAGAACAGCAGAGGCTCCTCTCCATTTTAGCCAGCCTGCATTTATTCTATTAGTAACATCTTCATCAATTTCCCCATCATGTTGCAAAATAGATCCCAGATATCTGAAAGAATCTCTCTTCTGAATGTTATCGTCACCAATCTTCACATTGATTCCTTCGCCATTGCTTCCATCAAAGGTGCACTCCATATATTCCGTTTTAGCCCTACTTATACGAAATCCTTTAGTCTCCAACTCATGTCGCCCGACCTCAAGCTTCTCATTTACTCCATCTTTACTCTCGTCAATCAAATACAATATCATCAGTAAATAGAATGCACCAAGGTAACTCATCGTGAATGTGGCTTGTTAACTCGTCCATAATCAAAGTAAACAGAAATGGACTCAAAGCTGAACCTTGATGTAAACTAATGTTGATGTCAAAATAGCCAGTCTTCCTAGACGGGGTCCTTACACAAGATAAAGTCCTATCATACATGTCCTTTATGAGGTTAATGTATACGACAGGTACTTGTCTCTTCTCTAAAACTCTCCACAATATCTCTTATGGGACAGAATCATAAGCCTTCTCCAAATCAATAAAGATCATATGGAGGTTCTACCTTTTAGCTCTATAAATCTCCATTGTTCTCCTTAGCAAATGGATGGTTTCAATAGTTGAGCGACCTGGCATGAATCCGAATTGCTTTTCTTTTACGTTGGAAAGTTGCCTCAATCTTCTTTCAATCACGCATTCCCGAATTTTCATAGTGTGACTCATTAGCTTGATACCTCTGTAATTTGAACAATTTTGAATGTCTCCTTTATTCTTATAAAGAGGCACCATGATACTCCTCCAATCTTCAGACATTTTCTTGCTTCTCCAAATAACATTGAATAGATTCGTAAGCCAAGTCAAACCACGCTCACCTAAAACCCTCCATACTTCTACAGGGATGTCATCCGGTCCTACACCTTTCCCATGTCTCATAACCTTCAAAACCTCCTCTACTTCCTTTCTTTGTATCCGTCTATAGCTTGCACGATTCAAGTAACTTTCACTACTAACTAGATCACCCAAAGTGATCTCTCTATTTCCTTCCCCAATAAAAAGTTTATGGAAGTACTGCTCCCACCTAGTCTCTATATCCTTCTAGGTAACAAGCACGTGACCATCCTCGTCCTTAATGCATCTCACTTGAGAAAGGTCTTTGGTCTTTCTTTCTCTTTTTTAGGCCAACCTAAATATATCCTTTTCCCCCCCTTAGAGTCGAGATTTTTATACAAAACTTCATAAGCTTTTGACTTAGCTTTGCTTACAACCTTCTTCGCTTCCTTCTTCGCTAATTTGTAGTTTGTGACAGTTTCCTCCGTTCTATCCTTAAACGTAGCTTTAAAGCATGCTCTTTTAATTTTTAGCTTCTCTTGCACCACTTCACTCCACCACCAAGCCTCCTTTTGAACTGGAGCTCCACCCTTTGACTCGTCAAGCATCTCTTTGGCTACCTTTCAGATACAAGATGTTATTGCCTCCTACATCTCGTCTGCACTTACGCTACAATCCTAAGATAAGTCTTCTAAAACCTTCTCCCGGAAGCTCGATTACTTCAGTGGAAGATTCCACCATCTAGTTCTAGTGATCTTAGGAACCCTCCTTTTCTTTACGAACCATTTTAATTGTGTTGACAAAGGCTAGTTTTTTTCTCTTTTAGTTGTACCCTCTTCTCGAGTATCCATCTGACATGACAGAAAACAAGGCCGATGTTACTCCATGCTCTAAAGCATTCAAAGGACCATGTCCCCTCGTAAAGATGGATGAGATTAACTATGAGTTGTGGGTGACGCAGTTCATGAGCATCATAGAAAGCCATAACAAAGAATACATCCTGATAAAACCCAAGCATGCCGATAACATTGAAACCAACGCTTTATGGAAGCAGGACAATGCATGGCCGCATGTTTGGCTCTCTGGTGCTCTCATGACAAAGACAGCCTATAACATCCTAGATCACCTGACTGCTAAAGCAACGTGGGATATACTTGCCACCAGATACTCGCAAGCCAAGATGAGATAAAGGTTCTTGAACTTTAGTATGACATCTTCACAATAAAACAAGATGGTCATCAGCTACACACCCTCTATTCTAGTCCAAGCAGCATATTCGAGAATGTCCATAGCCATGCCGTCAAGTGCTGGTATTGATCAACAATTAATCTAAAGGAACACCATGATGGTGGGTATCTTTCTTGTTGCCTTTGATCCCTGATATGAAGCAACCCTTGTGCAACTTCTATCTGTTGTCTCTATCCCTCCTACAAAGGAGGCATGCAGCTATCTGAGCATAATCGTGTGCCCTATGTAGGGAAAATAAAAAGAATTGAACTATTCCATGAACCCTAGGACTCTCTTATATGGAGGAGAGACCTATAGGTAAATTACATAGGATAGACGAAATTAAAATAACTTGAGAAAACATTACATAAACATAAACATATCTCTACACCCCCCCTCAAGATGGAGCATAGATGCAATCATGCTCAGGTTGGATGTACACTTCTGAAAAGGTCCTTTGAGCAAAGCCTTGGTGAAAATATCTACAGTTTGATCTCCTGAACTAACATGTGAAGTAGAGATAAAGCCTTTCTAGATCATGTCCCATGTATAGTGGCAATTTACTTTGATATTTTTAGTTCTCTCATGAAAGGAAAGGCAGGATTTGTTTGCAATAAATAAGGTTTAATGATTATCACATTGCAACTGCATAGGAAGAGGTACATCTATATATAAGTCCGCTAGCACTGCTTGGACCCACATCATCTCTATGCTCCCATATGCTATAGACCTATATTCTGTTTCAGCACTTGACCTGACAACCACGGTTGTTTCTTACTCATCCAGGATACTAGAGAACGGCCAATAAAGATAGTGAAGCCTGAACTAGACTTCTTGTCCTTAGGACATCCTGCATAGTCTACATCTGCACAGGATGAGATAGTAAGACATTCTCCTTTCCTGAATAGCAATCATGCACCTGGAGATGACTTTAGGTACCTCAAAATCATATAAACTACATCCCTATGTACATGTCGGGGCTACTCCATGAACTGACTAACCCGACAAACTGCAAAGCAGATGTCTGGCCAAGTGATGGTGGCGTAGAGAAGCTTTTCCACCAATTCTATGTATCTTCTCATGTCCTCCTATGTATCATCATCATATTGACTCATGATGGGATCCATTAGAGTAGTAGTCGGTCAACACCCTATCATGGTTGTCTCAATTAGCATGTCTGTAACATACTATCTTTGGGTCATCACAAGACCCTACTGATTCCTGGCAATCACTAACCCCAAGAAATACCGTAGGGTGTCAAGATCCTTAGTGATAAACTAACGACCCAAAAATCCCTTGCTCTCTTGATCACATGTTCATCATCTCTTGTAACAAGTATGCCATCAACATATACCATGATAACAATCGTACCTCTGGAAGTTCTCCACACAAACAGTACATGATCTACATTTGATCTCTTGAATCCATGCTTCCCAATCAGATACGAGAACTTCTGAAACCATGCCCTTGGACTATGCTTAAGGTCATATATTGCCTTATGACATCTACAAACCTTCTGACACTCCCTCTCAGCAGCAAACGTCGGAGGATGCTACTTGTAGATGTCTTCCAGGTGATTGCCATACAGAAATGCATTTTTAGCATCAAGCTGAAATAAAGGCCAATCGCGTACCACAACAACTGAAATAAAGGCCAATCGATCACCTATCTTCTTTTTGGCGTGGGGTGGTGAATGCTCTAAATCGGAGTCGGATATTTTTTGTTCCAAAGCTTGGCGGTGGTTGTTCTCTTCGTTTTTGGGATGATGATTGGTCTGGGAAGGGTGCCCTTCGGACCCTGTTCCCACGGCTTTTCGCCCTGGTGATCGACAAAGATGTCACGGCGGCTTCCTGCTGGGATGGTTCTTATTGGTGCCCTTCAATTGTGGATATTTTGTCGGACCAGCGGCTGGAGGACCTCATTTCGCTCCTAGCTATTCTCGATGATGCTCCCAGGCCTTCTCTTGGACGTGATCATTTGGTGTGGAAAGATGGCCTGTTCTCTACCCGCAAGGCATACATGGCTCTTTTACCACGTTTTCCTGTGGCGGATGGTTCCTTCTTGCGGGATTGTCGTTTCCTGTGGGGCCTCAAGCTCCCGGAGCGTATCGGTATATTCCTGTGGATCTTGCGCCGCGGGCGCTTGTTGACTCGTGATTGTTGTGCGTCTATGTTTCCCAACTCTTCGGGCACCTGTGGTCTTTGCGGTTTGGTGGCGGAGAGGATTGATCATCTTTTCTTCAGGTGCGGCTGTATCTATGCCCTATGGAATGATATGGGTTGGCTGAACTTGTCCTCCTATGCCTCCTTCTTCGATAGCCTGTTCAGTGCTAGGAGTCGGCCTCGGGAGATCTTGTTGGAGCCTATTGCGAGACTTTGGAGCATACGGCTGGGAAGGAATGAAGCTCTTTTCAATAGGCAGCGGTTCTACTTGGAGAATATTCGTTGTTCGGCCTCGGGATTCC
Source organism: Ottelia alismoides (assembly GCA_037367405.1). Classification (NCBI taxonomy): domain Eukaryota; kingdom Viridiplantae; phylum Streptophyta; class Magnoliopsida; order Alismatales; family Hydrocharitaceae; genus Ottelia; species Ottelia alismoides. The sequence goes on from JAZKJV010006618.1 coordinate 781,908, forward strand.
TCCGTGATTGGTCCTTTAGCTAGTTTTTTGGCATGTATAATGGGGGTATCCCTTCTCGATACCCTATGTTTTCTGTCCTTTTTGTATTCTTGTTAGCTACCCACCACTTGTAAGTATTTCTCTATCTTTTCCTTTAAATGCATTGGGGCGAGCACCGTCAAGTGCGTCCCCCTTTTTGAGCCTAAAAAAACAACTGAAAGAACTCATAGAGTGGAGTGGCGAGCAACAGGGGCGAATGTGTCCAGATAATCTACTCTATACATCTAAGAAAAGCCACATGCAACCAATCTAGACTTGCAGCAATCAAGATTCACATTTGTATGTTGTTTGACGGTAAACACCCATTTACAGCTTACAATAGACGTCCCATAAGGAGCGGGAACCAAGCTCTATGAACCACGCGACTGTAGAGCAGTCATCTCCTCTTCCATGGCCAGACGCCACTGACTGTCTCTCAAGGCCTCCAGGTAATTCCGTGGGATTTCCATGGCAGATAGAGCAATTACAAATCTCCTAAATTCCCTTGTTAAACGATCAAAGGAAACATGGGATGTGAGAGGATATGAGGCATAGGTACGCTTCTACCTTCGGACCGCAATAGGTACATCCAGGTCATTAGGAATCTCCTCAATCAGTATGCCAGTCCCCTGCAAAGATTCCTACGCAGACACATCTCCAGACCCGTTGTTAGAAACAGTGTACTCAGCACAAACATGGGACGTGCTAGACGACAAGTGTTGACCATGAGCAGAAATAGGTTGACATATATAGTATCGTGGCAATGGTGGAGCTAGGATTACGAGAGATGGAGTACATGAGGATGTAGAGGTGGAGCAACAGGCACAAGTGGTGGTGGTGATGAGCTCATAGGATGAAGTGACGTGTAGACCTCATCATCTGAATCTAATGAAGTTAACCTATCACCTATAGGAGAAAAATACATCACCAACTCAAAAATGTGACATCGACGCAAACGTAATATTTCTTGCGCAATGGATCATAGCATATATATCCCTTCTGAGTCCTGTAGTACCCAACAAAAACACGATTGACAGCTCGAGGAGAGAGCTTGTCAAGACATGGCAACAATTGATGGACGAAAACAACAGAACTAAAAACACGAAGAGTGAGTGAGAACAATTCCTTTGGAAATACTAGGGAGAAAGGAATTTTCTCACCCAGAAAAGACGAGGACATGTGATTCACAAGATAACATGTCGTAAGAACTTCATCACCCCAGAACGAATGCGGGGCATGATTTTGAATAAGAAGAGTTCGAGTAACATTAAGTAAATGGTGATGCTTTCTTTCTGTAACGCCCTTTTGCTGAAAAGTGTAGGCAAATGTTGATTGATGAACAATACCACGAGATAAAAAGAATTGGGGTAGTGCATGGGTACAGAATTCCAGAGCATTATCAGTTTTCACAAATATGACAATAGATGAAAAAACATTCTACACTTCATTGATAAAAACTTTAATCACATCCCCGACTTTAGATTTATTTTTCAAAAGACCCATGACAGATGAGAAAAATCATCAAAAGCAACCAGGCAAAACATGTGTACCCGGTGATGGGGAACACGATCCGGATGCCAAATGTCAACAAGAAATAAATCAAAAGGGGAGTTATTGCTCTGACTCAGATGACTAGGAAAAACAGACCGATGGTGCTTCCCCAACTGGCATATCTCGCATTAAAGGATGAGCTAGGTGAGATCTAAGGGAGAACATGACACATCTTTTGAAGGGGAAGGTGGCCAAAGAGCATGTGTCACATAAAAGGAGAGATTGGCCATGTAGAATAAGAGGATAGATCAGCATATAGAGTTTGGACCAGTCGGTATAAGCCTTCCTGCTCACAACCATAGCCAATCACCCTGCTCGTAAGAATATCCTGAAATACAAGAGACGATGAGTCAAAAATAGCATGACAATGCAAATCTTTCCTAATCTGACTAATAGACAATAAATTCATATAAAAGTCAGGTGCATGCAACACATTCTGCAAATGCATTGAGGGTATCAAATTGATCTCCCCATGTCCTATGATCATGGCCTCAAATTTCAGCGAAATTCGGTCGAATTTCTATCGAATATCGATATCCACTCGAAACCGAAATTCGATGAAATGATCGAAATATGGAGGTCTTAGTACAAAAAATGACCGAAATGGCCGAAATTCCATCGAAATTCTGTTTTGGTCGATACCGAAATGGTGACCGAAACCGACATTTAGGGCCTTTCCTGTGATCGAGAAATGGGTACCATCGACTATGACAATGGTTCTGCCAGAAGGAACATGTTTATAAACTGCAAACTGATCTTTGTCTCCATACATGTGACGCGTCGCTCCAGAGTCCATAATCCATTCCGTAATTTCATATACATGACAACTAGTAAGAGCATAGATTCTACTTGAGGACTGGCAGTGGCAGACGCAGCAACATCTGAATGGCCTCCTAGAGCAGGTGAGGAAGCTATGGTACTAGCAGGAAGCATAATGTCCCTTAATCGAGCGACTAAGTCATCGAACCTTTGATCCGAAGGAGCAGCAGGAGGGTCTACTTGCTCTGCTACACGTGTCGATGCAGGAAAACCAAGCTTAGAGTAGCATGTATGCTCTGTATGCCTTGGGCGTTGACAATAAGTGCATGACTGACGAATACGACCTCCTCTACCACAAGGTCCACGACCATGAAACTCGGAAGAGCCTCATCTACCACAGGAGACCGCCATGGCAGAAGATGTCTAGCTAGAAGCAGGCGATGAGACAGTGATCCTGCTAAGTCTGCAGAAAGCTTCCTCTATGGGAGGAATAGTAGCATCTGCAGTATCAGTGTACGGACCGTCGCATACTCTGGATCAAGTGCTGCTAGGAATACACCAACCATGATGGCGTTCTTGTATGCATTTTGCTGCTCAGGAGTAGACGAGAGACGCATAAAATTGTAGAGCATCTCAAACATTCCACGTAGAGATGTGTACAGAGAATGAAGAGGTTGTTAATTTTGTTTGATAGTAAAGATGTTATGTTATAGCAGTAGTTACTTTGTATTATTTCTCGCTTGGGAATACGTAGCTGCGAGAATATCACACATTGCCTTAGTCGTGGGTTGATGTAACACATCAGTGGTGATCTATATCGTCAATGCACTAGAAAACCAGACCTTTGTAAAAGCATCATCTACCTTCCACGAGTTATTGACCCCAATTTTCTCATCCGGCTCTTCCTCTGTAAGAATATGTTTCTTACCCGTAAACTTCATGAGGCTCATGAACTGCATGGCCCACAACTCGTAATTCATCCCGTCCATCTTGACAATTGACATTGGACCTCTGAAAGTTTCTATAGTGGGGATATCGACTTTGTTCTCTGACATACTACCAAATAAAGAAAACAAGATTTTGTAGACCGAAATAAGTACGTCTACACGAACATACAGGGATTTGGTTGCATGTATATACTTAAGATGCAACAAATTCAATCAACAAGGACAGAACAGAGGCAAACTCCGTAGAGGATGCCAGCGAATACCATAGGTGTCAGCCGCGGACCATGTGCATTAGCTGCAGAGACCATGTGTGGCAGCAAGGGAGAGGTGTCGGTGGCGGCGTGGGTTACAACACACGGAGGTACGGTTCCAGCGTCGAGAAAAAGGAGGGAGGGATCGGCAGTAATGGTAGCGACACGGAGAGAAGGTGGTCGAGAGATGTTGTGGGGAGAGAGAGAGAGAGAGGATTGAAGGTGGTGGCCAAAATTAGGGTTAGGGTATGAGAGCTTCAGTCTAAGACTGCCACTCTGATACCATGTTGGGAAAATAATAATAATTGAATTATTCCATGAAACTTAAGGCTCTCTTATATAGAGGAGAGACCTATGGATAATTTACATAAGATAGACAAAAATAAAATAAACTGAGAAAACAGTACGTAAACATAAACATATCTCTACACCCTCCAGTCCTACATCTTAGACCCCCTCTGTTATGGCAATGTCACATGGAAGAGGGCGGCCAGCTTAGTTCAGAGGACGTGGTGTCTACAACAGGGGAAGGTGTCACCCTCGTTCTCGTACATGTATTGCAATCATATAGGGTATTTTAAGAACATGTGTTATCAAAGGCATGGACGTCCTACATATGCTCATGTTGCTGAACAGATTGAGAGCATTATTGCACCTGCTGATCAGAAGTATGAAGATTGTCTTCTGTATGAGAGAGATCAAGGGTGCTACAGTTGGTACTACGGGTGTTTCTCCTTCCTTGTATGACATTGTTGCCTCTAACTCTATTAGTCCCTCAAGTATTGGTTATGCTCTTACCACTTGTATACCTGATATTACATAATATATTACAGACTCTGGAGTATATAATCATCTTCGTGGCGACATAAAACAGTTCACATCTTGCAGCACCATTCCTCTCGGTCGATTTGTTATCTTTGCAAATGGGAGACATTCTCCTATCACATGATAGGGGAGATTCAATTGATGCCTTCCATGTTTCTGCATAATGTTCTACATGCACTTGAATTTTCTATAAATTAATTATCAGTGTTCACGAAAGCGGTCTGTGCGGCCGCATAAGCGTATGCGGTGCCCTCAGCGCACCGCTTTCCTGAAGCCCTGCATTATGCGCCCTGTGCGCTTATGCGGGCCGCATATGCGGGCTGTGCGGCCGCATATGCGGTCTGTGCGGCCGCATATATATATTTTTTATTTTTTTTGTTTTTAAATTTGTGTTACATTTTTATTGGGTTATTTATGCCATGTTTTTTTCTTGCTTTAGCATGTATGCCAACCAAGCATTCCATGACCATTTAAATCCACCATCACCTGCGAGATTTGAGTAAACACACAAGGAAAAAAAGAATAATATACTAATAATTTAGCAAACTAATTTAGTCAACTAATAGTTATTATGAATGCAATATATATGTAAAGTTTGGTACTTTTAATGGAGGATCAGTTATAAATATAAAGACAGAGATAAATGATATTCTATTCAACAACAGAGGCATTTTGTGCGTTAACTTTTTATTTTGTTGATTGTTGTCAATTATTTTGTGTGTTAATTGTTCTATTGAAGTATTGATATTTGATTGATAGAGATTGTTTTGAACTCCATATGAAAGTTATTTTTCTTAGATCTTCTATTGGACCACAATTATTCGTAAATTTAGTTCTATTGTAGTCACTTTTGTATATATCTATTTATTTTTAAATAAAAAAATAGGAAACCGCGTAGAACCGCATATACCCTGCATATGCCCTCGCATACCGCTTAAGCGCTATTCAGTGACATGTCCGAACGCATACGCATACCGCTTTCCTGAACCTTGTTAATTATCCATCAATCATATTACTAAGGAACTAAATGGTCGAGCCATTTTTAACCCATGGGCAGGGTGATTGGATGTGCCTATGAACAAGAGGGTTTGTACAATTGGGTCAGTCGCTTAAAGTTGATAGATATTTCATATATATTGGATCAGTTTCCTCGTACATGTGGCATCCTCGGTAATATTCCTTTGCAGACGATGTATAGAGTCCCCCTTCATATTTCTCCCCAGTTTAGCTCTCAGAGTGAGGCGTGCTAGCTTGGGAAGCACCATCGTACCAGTTTTCCCTATCGTCGACGTCTTAGCAGTATCTCCTTATTTGAGTTACTTAATTTTCACATTTAGAGTTACATATGTGTTTGTGATCATCAAGGACACAGGTTCTATTTGATCGATGTTGATGATTTCTCTAAATGACATCGTGGGTCTTCTTGATGAAAAATAAGTATGAGGTTGGGTCTATATTGAAAACCTTTACCATTGAAATAAAATTTATTTTATGTGATTTTATAATGCTTTAGAATTTTGTACTGGCTAATTATCTCAATTTTTCAAGTCCCTTTGGGTCTTACATCAGATGTATTGTCACATATACTTCTCAGCAGAATGGTGTTGCAGAGCGAAAATATTATCATCTGTAAATGCCATCAGGACCCTTTTACGACAGAGTCATGCTCCTCACTCCTACTATGGAGATGATGACCTCACAGCTCGATGCCTTATCAATCAGATGCCATCTTCTGTGTGAGGTGATAGATTCCTTATTCGAATGTGATCCCCAAAAAGAACATGTTGTCCCTAACCTCTCGTGTCTTTTTGATTGTGTGGCTTTTATCCATCACTTGACTCTTACGTGTGACAAGTTATCTCCTAGATCTATCAAATGCATATTCGCTTGCAACTACAGGACCAAGAAAGGGCACCTGTCAGGTGGAGGTAGTATATTAGTGAGGATGTCGCTTTCTTCGAGTATGTCATGTATTTTTCCCATTGGTGACAAGATGACCTCATCTCCATCATCTGAACGGAGGTATATCTACTACCTCTTGCTCCTCCTACCTTGGTTTAGATGCTACCTCGTTTGCATGTTCCTAGACCTACCACTACTCGACTCCCTACTCGTGTGCCTTCCCTCATCGTCCATCACACCCCAAGTAAATTCTGATCACTTGGTTTCCATTGATGTCCACGTTGATGTTTCGATTTAGCAGTAGAATATACACAAGGATAGGGTAGCTAATCACAATATTGTAATTTAACATAACGATCTGTGATAGAATATGGACCAGCCCATTGCTCTTCAGAGATGAGGCATATATATGCTACATACCCTCTTTCAGGATATGCTTTCCTTGGAGCATTTCTCAGGGTACTTTAGGAAGCTTGTGATCCGATTGTTAACTTGTATAATCTTGCACACATGCCATGACATAATGGAGGACAATCAGTGATGTCTGTTATGGAAGAAGAAATGGATGCACTATAATCTAGATACATACGACCCTTGATTACATCCCATACACTAAGGGGCCTTTGAGGTAGGTAGAACCGTAGAAGGTCTTTACGGTGAAGCATAAAGCAAATGTCGTGTTGATCACTACGAAGTCATACTTGTAGCAAGAGGTTTCACTTAGACACATGGGTGGATTACCACAACACTCTCTCTTGTGGCTCGTCACTCTACCCTTCATATTCTTCTCTCCATTGTAATATAAGAGACACAAGGTTCGGAAACTCGATTTCAATTTCATTTCGACCCCCCTTGAAATGGAAATTTCGGGAAATTTTGACAATTTCAGGAAACGGTTCAAAAATTTATGTTTTACCATTTTTCACAAATTAAGATCATCCAAGCTATTAGAATAAGTAAATAACTTACAAATACACACTTATATCATGCATATCTCTCATCTATACCCCTTATATCGCACATGTTGGTTATATTGGTCATATCATTGTTAATGATGACTATTTACTTATATATTGGAAATAAAGTTCATCCAAGTTCTTAAAACGGTAAATAACTTACAAATATGCACTTATATCACACATATTGATCACCTATAACCCATATATCGCACATATATCGAGCATATCGTTGTTAATGTTGATTGCAAACTAATAGAAATTTAAAATGGAAACAAAATAGCCAAGTTAACCACACTTACAACACGTATTTTCAACACATCTTTTCTTCACGAAAATAGATGAGACATTTAATTCAAAATGTAGATAATGATTAATGAGAAAATGCCACATATATATTATAAACACACCAATACATATTTAGAAAAATGTAAATAATGATTAATGTGACAATGTCGACAACCACGACGATTGAGGCATAAGGATCAATTTATATAGGAAAATATACATAAAATAAAATTAAATATACCTATATATATATTTAGGAAATCAAAAATTTAGATATTCCCTAACATATTCACCATATATGTGATAAGCATGAGAACATATAATATTCTTTGTACGATTTGCTTTGAATCCTAATCCGTATTGTCATCCATATACAATGCAAATCTTATTATGACCTCCATCGCATGGGGACTAACATATATACTGATATGTTGAATCATAACTATCTGAATTATTAAACCAATTTGAAGGACCATTGTATACATCCTCCTATCGCACCATATCATACCAGCATGGAGGTCTCACAGGGGGGAGCAGATGTGCTCCCCCTGCAGCGGGCAGTGCCCCTGTCCCGAAAAGATTTTTTTATATGGTGAAATCGATCGTCTCCGCTCAAGGACATACATATATGAGTATATAACAAATTAAATTGTTAATAATTAATATTATATTTAACAGATAAGATATCACATATATTAATGTAAAAAATATAAAAAAAATGGATATTTCGCTTAAATAAGTAGTGAAATCAAGCTCACAAGAATAATATCATTGATATACATAGATATCGACGAAATATCATCGATATTAATCAATTTTGATCGATATAGGTCGATATGTCGAAATATCGTCAATATTTTGTCCCAACTCGTCGAAATCAGAGAAATCGATAAAGAGGGGAGTTTCGATGTCCCCAAGTTGTCGAAATCAAAATTTCATCGAAATTTCATGAAATTTAAAACACCCTTAGAGACCAAATACTTTCTCAACTTGATGTCAAGGATGACTTTGTATAGAACTCAAGGATGACTTTGTATAGAAACCTATAGGGAGAAGTTTATATGCAGTAACCACCTGGGTTCGTTGACGAAGAGTGCCAAAATATATATATAGGCTCGATAAGTTATTTCTGGTCTCCAGCAAAGCCCGAGATCACGATTCCAGGAGCGTTCAAACTTGATAGGGGATTAGTAAAGCAAAGGTGTTCCTTAGACAGCAGTTTGTCACCAAGGGCCCTGGAGAACTGTGATGCTCGCATGGGTTTGAATTTGCCAAAAATGAAAGAGGACTAGACATAGATTAGAAAAGTATGTTACCGATCTTCTTCTGGAGATTAGGATAGCAAACTGCAAACATGTTGCTACTCTATTGATCCCAATATGAAGCACTATGATGATGGCACTGATGAAGTATACAAGAGAAGATACATGGAGCTTGTTGGGAAGCTTTTATATGTGACCATCACCAGACCAGAAATTCCTTTATCATAAGCAAAGTTAATCAGTTTATATAGAAGCTACGTCAAGTACATATGAGTGCAATCTCTATGATCCTAAGGTACTTGAAGCCTTCTCCAGGCATTGAATTGCTCTTCAGAAAAGGGAAATCTCCTGAGATTATAGATTATGCAGATGTTGATTATACAAGGTGTCTTAAATATAAGAAGTCAACATCAAGGTTTGCATTGTTTATTGGAAGCTCACTTGTCTCATGGAAAAGTAAGAAACAAACTGTAGTTGCTAGTTCAAGTGCTTGTTAGTACCTTGATTGCATATTAATTATATCGTTATTTTGATGATGATGATGATAAATCTTTATTGAGTACAAACAGCTTTGCAGATTTCATGACAAATCCCTCCAGGTTTGAATTACAAAAGCTATCGACAACCTGAAAGATGTGGATAAAGATAAGAAGAAGAAAGAAGACTTTTGTAATGGGTATATGTAAAAAGTCTCAAATATATATGCATGTGTGTCATATAGGCATATTAAGTCCAAGACCAATTTATCGATCAATCTTTCTAATATGATTGATCAGTAGCCTCTAATCGACCAACCTAATTGACTTGATCAACCATTTACAGATTGCCCAACCTACTTGACTTGGTCAATCACCATTGATCGACCAGCTCCCTTTTATGATCGATCACAATTTCAATTCAAGCTTCGATCACTTTGATCTACATGATCGATCAACTTGTGACGATCGATCACCTTCCTTGTATGATCGATCATTTGTATCAAATCTTAATGATTTCTTCCAGATTTGTTTCCAATGGCTATATTTATTAGAGCTTGTCCCTACCACTATAAATAGGATCATAGACATATTCTTGAGAACACACATTCCAAGTCAAAGCCTCTCTTTCTCTCAAAGCTTTATTTGAGGTCATTTCTCTTGCTCTCTACTTCAAGATCAAATCTTGAGAGCCAGTCGTATACACGTTCGGTTTGCAATTCTATTATTTATTACAATGTGTGTTTTCTTAGAATCATTATTCGCATTGCATACTTATATTCAAGTCTTTATAGATGGTTGTAATATTTAATTTACTATTGTACTGTAACACTTGGTGTTAGATCCAAGTTGTGGGGAAAGACTTTGGTGTGTGATCCAAAGCATATGTAAACGCTCGAGTTATCCGTGGGGAAATAACTCAAGATAGTGGAATAATTGATTGACTCGATCAATTGCGAAATCCCAAGTTAGGTGACTCGGGTCGTGATTTTTACCCAGTGGGATTTCCAGGTTAAAATTCATACCTCTTGTGGGTTTTTTTGAAAAAGAAAAGGGTGCGGTTTCGAGGTGGGACTCACTACAAAAATGACATTAGTTTATAAGAAGTTAACAGTTATACAAGAAGCTGAGCCGAGGTAAGAGCCATATAATGCCATATTTTGTCCGCATAAAAATGTTGATCTCTGAAAATATTTTCATTCCTAGCACACGAGATGGCCCAAAGCAAAGAGAAAACAATAGAGGCGTCCTCCTGTGAAATTCCCACAAGTGGACCTAATTGAGATCCAGAAAGATTAGTTATTGTTCATCTAAAGCCATGGAATACAAGATGCTTCATATACCATAGTTGATGTTCGATACCTGAAGAAGAGATAGTTTAAATCTTCATTCTCTTCACCACATATGCCACAAAGAAGGTCACCTGAATGTAGAATCCCATCATGTCGCACCTTGGCCAGCAACCGACCATGAGTCCAAAGAAAAATTTTGGCTTTCTGTGACTGTAGGATCTTACAGCTCCAAATTTGTATGCAATCTCAAGTGAGTGTATCCAGGGGCAAGTTATGACATTGAGCGAAAAAATTATATGCCCTTTTTACTGTGAATTTGCCCATTATCAGTGAGCGAAAAATGATATGCCTTTTTTATTGTGAATTTGCCCATTATCGAGGTAAAGTGGTCTCTAAAGCTGGTGAAGTCTTGAAAATCTGATATATGGCCCAATAAAGCCACATACTCAGTGATCCTTTGCTCTGAGAAGCTAACAACAAAGCATGGGTTCCACGAGCCATCCAACAGAAACAGACACAAGACAGCATCCTGGTTACGAGCAAGAGCAAAAAACATGGGTAGCGATCACGTAGGATGCCAGCACCGAACCAAACATCCAACCAGAATCTTAATATATCTCCACTTCCCACAACAGGAGTGAAATAGTCCCTCGACTCTGGAAGAATATGTGTGATTCCCTGTAAAAGAGAGGATGGAAACCGAAAGGTGTATCATTCCAAAGCATGGAAGGACATATCGATATCGACATCATATCGATACAATGTCGATACCGATATATCGCCGATATATCGTATATCGACGCATATCGCCGACATCCAGTATCCATTGTGCTTTTTTAGCCTGTCGATACCCGATATCGTCCATATCGGCGATATATCGGTGACCTGTCGATACCGATATATCGCCGATATATCGCGATATGGCCGTCCATGTTCCAAAGTGCCACTGATGTCGTAAATGCACCTCATCAAGCAGCAAAACACATCTTTTTTCTCCTCATAGTCAAAGACAAAAGGATTCTTATGGAAGATGGATTTTTCGAAGGCATATAACTGTATTGACTGGAGATTCAATTTGGGTGTCCTTGCACCGTAGAGGCTTTCACAGTGAGTGAATCAACTAGATGAAGAGGTGGGTGATATCTTCCTACATAGTTTTGTTGAGATATTAGTTACCTTTTATTCATACTTTGTATTTTTTTTCTCCTCCATCTGCATTATGTAATTTTCTCAACAGGTTCCTCCTTTATAAAAGAGAACCCTAGGACCTCATGAATAAGAAACTGATTATTTTCTCTCCACATGGTATCAGAGCGATGGTCCGAGACCGGAGTTCTCATAACTCGTGCACTAACCCTACCCATTGCCCCTCTCCTTCTCATTGCGCACCATCAGGGAGTTTCTCCATGTCGTGCAACACCGTCGCCCACACCCAAAACCTCTCACATACAACCCGAACACCGCCCATCCCTTAGGGGCCATCACTGCTGCTGGAGCCCTCCAAGGGCTCCTAGGGTATCGCCTAGCCCTGTCCGAGGCTTCCTCGCTCTGTAGCAGAGCTATACAGCACCCATCGAGCCCTACATCGCCGCTCAGGCCATTGAAGACCTCCACAACCGTTTCCGGCATCCTCGGCACTACTCAGCCTCCGCCAGTCCCGCTAGTACCCTTCTAACCCTCTCTGGTGCCATCTAGATCTGTTGTATTGTCTGATTTTGACTTAAAAAAGTGATTCAGACAAATAAATCACCACTTTCGATCCCAATGCAAATCGAGGACTGACGAGAATGGTTGTATAAGTCTACGCATACAACCATTCCTTTATATGATCGTGTAGACTCGCTCGGATCGGTCTACTACCCCAGTTGAGTTCCGTTCCGGACTCCTTTTTCCATCATGTTAGAGAGCAATGGTGAAGTCTTCTCTTCGTCTGATGCCTTCAAGGTCTCGTGAAGATGGATGAGAACAACTATGAGTTGTGGTACATGCAATTCTTGATCCTCATGTAGTGTAATAATAAAGATCACATTCTGACACAGTTGAAGCTAACAGATAAGGGGGGAATGCTTTGTGGAAGCTAAATGATGCGTAAGTGTGTATTTGGCTCTCTGATACTTCTACCACAGATATCGTCAATGACACTGTGAACCAGTCCACGCCAAGGGGAAGTGGGACATCCTGACAGCCACATATGGCAAGTGAAGAATGAGACCAAGATCCTTCATGCTAAAGTTTGGTATCTACACGACCAAGCAGAAAGGTTGTCCTCTGCATACTTTCTACTCTTCATTTCATAGCACGTTCGAGAAGATTCAGAGCTTCATGGGCATGCCCATGACCATATCTATTGAGCAGAAGATGGTGTATATGAACTCCTTAATGGTTAGAGATTTCTTAGACGCGTTTAATCCTGAGTACGAGGCAGTATGCACATAGCTTCTTACATGTGCAGTTATACCTCCCATGGAGGGGGTCCAGTTGCCTCAAGGGAATTATTGTCTTACCTCCAACCAACACACAATCTTGCTTGGTGATGGCCGCATCTCGAGGTAGCGGAGGTTGAACTCAGTTTAGAGGGTGTGGTCCCATGGCAGAGGAGGTGGACGTCAGCGTGGCCCTCGAAGCTATTGCCGCCGTCTGGGTCATTCTGAGGATACATGCTATCAGAAGTACGGATACACCACATCTGTTCATGTGGTTGAGTAAATTGAACCTCCAAACAGTTCGGTTCTTCATACAAATTCACGTCTTAATGACAATGTATCTCATCTGGGGGAGATAATGACCGATGTTGCTAGCACCCCTATAGGTTTCGAAGATGTTGCAGCCTCTGCTAAAGCTTCTTCGAACTCCTCAGGTAAAGCCTATGCTTTTACCAGTTGTAGCAAGCAGATATAATCGAGTGGATCATGGACTTTGGTGCTTCCCACCATATTTGTGGAGACAAAGCGCAGTTCAATTCATACGTGTCTATACCCCCTGGCAGATCAATCGTCATTGCAAACGGGGTTCATTTACCTATTACATGATAGGGGAATGTTCATTTGACGCCATCCATGTGCATGTAGAATATGCAATATGCACCTAATTTTCACATGAATTTGCTTTCTATTAGTTAGAAAACTAAGGATCTGCATTGTCGGGCCATTTTTTACCATTCTCGTATTTCAAGACATACTCACAGGTCGAGTGATTGGTTATGGCCGTGAGCAGTGGGGGCTCTATAGACTGGTCCAGAGTCCTTGTGTTGGTACCCCTACAGTTCTTGTTGGATCAGTCTCTCCATACTTGTGGCATATTTGTTTTGCCCCCCTTCCTATGCAGAAGTCGTGTCATGCCTTCCCACAGATCCCCATGCGCTCTACAATTCAGTGCGAGGCATGCCAGGACGAAACAAATCACCGCTCGTCTTTTCCTGATCATCAGAATCGTAGCAATAGTCATTTATTTCAGCTTGTCGATTTTCATATTTGGGGTTTCAGTCATGTTCATGATTACCAGGGATACGTTTTTATCTTGTATATGTGGATGATTATTCTGAACTATCTTAGGTTTTTTTAAATAATTCTGAAGCTGGTTTTGCCATTAAATCATTCATTATTGAAATAAAGCATATTAACTTCGCTATTGTTAAGTTTATTTGCTCTGGTAAGGCAATAGAATTATACAGTTTACAACTTTCGAAGTTCTTCATGTCATTTGGCATCATACACCAAACCTTGTAATCTTACACTTCTCAGCGGAACGGTATTACTAAACACAAACACCGTCACTTACTTGATGTGACCAGGACACTTTTAATCCAAAGTTGTGCTCCTCACACTTTTTGGTGGTGATGTCGTTCTCACTGCTTGTTATTTAATGAATTGCATGACATCTTCTATCTTAGGAGAGAAGATTATTTTCTCGACTGTGTTTCCCAAGAAGGGCATGTTCTCCCTTAGACATCGTGTGTTTGGTCTATTTCCTTTGTTCACCATCCGACGTATGGTCGTAACACTCTCCCCTAGAGCTGTCAAGTGTCTTTGTAGGCTACTCTTGTACCCCAGAAGGGGTACCCCGTACCATTGCTTTGATCCAATACGACGGAAGTACTATATTAATGTTGATGTCACCTTCTTTGAGTCTGTTATGTATTTCTTTCCTACAAGTGATAGGTTGACTCTGTTTGACACTAGAGAGGAGGAATATGGACTTCCTACGACACCACCACCTTCACTGCCACCAACACCCCTACCCATTACCCAGTACCTTGGCCCAACCATTGCAATGCTTCTATGTTCGCAGGCCTGCCACTGTTCCCCCTGCTCATGGACCTTCCCCATCATCCAACATGCCTCGGGTATGTACTGAGCATATTATTTCTATTGATGGCACCAGTGATTCGTCCATGCAGCATATGACTTTACAAGATGAGCAGGTGCCCTCTCAGGATGGTAGTTTACAGGTTGAGGAGGAAGGTCATCTTACTATCCCTAAGAGATGCTTTGCGAAAGAGGATATGTACTTGTGCTACTTACCCTCTTGTAGCACGTGTTTCTTTGGTATGACTCTTAGAGGATTTCATGAGGTTTGTCGTGGGGTTATCAATCTTGGAGATACCACAGATGTCACGACCCGTCCCGCTAACCGGAACGTGCCGCGACAGAGATCTTTCTGCTTCTTTATCCTCAAAGTACACATGTGGCAATCTCATCAAACATATCATCGTTGTATTCACATTACAAAGAAGTGTCTTACACAAGTTCTATTACAACTCCTTACAAAACAACAGACAGTACAACAAAACAAAAACAACGAACACCACCTCCTTCTAGTGTATAAGCAGTCCTTTCTCCTTCTGGTCGTGACGCTGTTGATCTGTACATAATTATAATATAACGGGATGAGTCTAAACTCGTTTACGAGTTTAGACCCAGTGAATGGATTTCAAGCTTTTACATATAGCTAAAAATTGAAATATGAGCATCATGCCAAAATTTATGCTGATAACTTTGAAATAGCTTGAAAAAAACTTTATGACAGTAAATATGTAACAACATGCAAGTTCTGCAATTGAACACTGAAATCGCTTCAAAAGAAGATTAATTGAAACATAATTATCATTGTCAAGCTGTTTGCATTAATCACCACTGTGGCTAAGTTATCGACTCATGAACGCTGAAACAAAGCTAAGTCATACGCGCAGACGGTCCCAAAGACCAAAAACACCCTGCATACGGCCCAAAGCCTATATGTATACAGAATGCGGACCCAAAGTCCTCTTGATACCATATCTAATGGTTTGCCATATCTAGAGGTTGTTTCAAGGTCATATCTAATGACATCACCATATCTAGTGGCTAGTTCATGACTTGTATAAAAGAGCTATTGTGGTGCTTACTTTCTGATTCGGATTCTTTTCTTGGCACTAATAATCCATACTCTTGTTAAATCATGCTCATAAAAGCTAGTTTATGAACATAAAGCAATCTGACATAGCATGCATATTTTTACAACTGGAAACTATTAGGAACTTGAAAACCGATACATAGTGCATACAATCGTGCTTCTTTTATATAAAGCTCAAAACTAATTATGTTTTGTGTTTCACAAAGAACCATATGCTTGAAAATGTGCAATCATGATAAAATATCTGAAACAACATTTGAAAAACTTTCCAATGACCTGATTTCATATCTACTACACGGTACTTGCTAATCATACATAAAAGCTTTAGAAAAACACGATTTCATACTTGCTATTCAAAAGCATGCATAAAAGCTAAAGATTATTACTT
The DNA here is from genome assembly GCA_037367405.1 of Ottelia alismoides. Classification (NCBI taxonomy): domain Eukaryota; kingdom Viridiplantae; phylum Streptophyta; class Magnoliopsida; order Alismatales; family Hydrocharitaceae; genus Ottelia; species Ottelia alismoides. The sequence continues at coordinate 798,214 of JAZKJV010006618.1, forward strand.
TAAAATTGCGCTTGAGAATCCCTCACTTGATCGATATCTAACTCGTGTCAAGATCTCCTTCTTTAGTGAAATCCCCCCATAGCCGTCTTAGATTGAATACTACGGCTTGGTGCGGACAGAACTTCGTTACGGCTTCAAAAACGCTCTCGATCACCGACAGAGCTTCGTCGTGGCTCCTCTCGTGCTCCTCCCGCAACCTCGACGGCCTTGCGGCTCTAAGGTGGAGAGATGGGCGTGGGATGAAGTGAGGAGAATGGGGGGGTCATGGGTATATATACGCCTCCACCCCCTTTACATGTGTGACATGTGTCAACATGTAAGGGAGGCTCTAAGACACATGTTGTCTCTCATCCATGTATGAAGACACATGGCGACACTTGCCATTCATACACCATGGCATATGTCTCACTTATGAGAAAACTTGTTGTTCAAGTAAGAGGCTAGGCTTATGCATGAGATAACTTGTTGCCCAAGCAAGAGGCTACACCATGACACGTGTTAGTCTTAGAATGATGACACATGTTACTAATGGGTTTTTGACATGTGTCCTGACTATATAATGACACGTGTCCCATGATTTCCTCTCCATGTGTCTTACTTTTGCTAATGACACTTAATTATCACTAATGACGGGTAATCAGTACTAATCGCGCTTAATTAATCTTAATGATGTGATTATGGTCTAATGAGCATAAATCTATAACATTATGACCCTATGCTAGTAGTGGCTTCTACTACTTATAAGGTACTACCAAAATTCCATATTACTAGATGTGGTACTATGTTTTGATGTGCTACACAATCCAAAGAACCCTTTAAAAGTCATAATTATTCAAGATGGTCTCTGATTTTTACAAAACAAGTTTCAATGAAACTGTTGCATCAAAGCGAATCTATTGATTGTGTCGAACACTATCAATTCAATATTTCCTTGAAATAACACTTGATAACTTTCAAAAGCATAGTGTACAAAACGTGTATTACAACAGACATATCACGGCAATCAATAGCGTCTTTCCATGGAAGAGGAGATAGTTGCTTTATAGTCACGTGGCACGTGAACCATAGTTATAGCTCCAACTGGAGCATCCGTTGGGGGATGGAAGTGGGTGTTCACGATGAAGCATCAAGTAGAGATGGCAATGTGGATTGCTACAAGGTGAGGCTTGTAGCTCGTGGGTTCACCCAGACATATGGGATAGACTATCAAGATACTTTCTCCCCAATGGATCACACTCTACACAACAGATCCTTATCTCCGTTGCAATGACATGGAATTGGCCCCTATATCAGCTTAATGTAAAGAATACTTCTTCGTACGGTAACTTATAGGAGGAAGTATACATGCAACAACCACCAAGGTTCACTTCTGAGGGAGAGGGTCATATGGCTCATAGACTTCATAAGCCTATCTATGTCCTTAAGCAGAGTCCGAGGACATGGTTTCAGAAGCTCTCAAACTTGATAGAGCAGCAAGGATTCATGAAATCACTTACAGGTCATTCACGGTTTGTTTAGAAGTATCAAAGTGGTACAATTGCCATACTTGTTTATGTTGGTGATATAATTGTTACAGACAGAATGATGTGCAAGACATTCAAATAGTTAAGGATTTCATTGGCCAGCGGTTCGTAACCATGAATTTGGTGGTCTACATTACTTCCTTGAACTTTAGTTCGACATGAACTGGCGAGGTCTTGTGATGACCCAGAGGAAGTAAGTTACAAATCTTCTCTCTGAGACAAGCATGACAGACTACAGGCCAGCCACTACTCCCATGGACCCGAGCATGAAGTTGTATGATGATGACATTGGGGAGGTAGACAAGAGGTGGTACATGGAGCTCATTGAGAAGCTCCTATATGTGACCATCACCCGGCCAAATATATCATTTCTAGTAAGCATAGTGAGTCAGTTCATGGAGCAGTGTAGACAGGCACATATGAATGTGTCCCATAGGATTCTGAGGTATCTAAAGACCTCTTCGGACACTGGTCTCTTATTTAGTAGAGGCACATTCCTTGCCGTCACAGCTTGCGCAGACGCAGATCATGCAGGATGTCCCAAGGATAGGAAGTCTACCTATGACTTTACAATGTTCATAGAAGTCTTTGGTGTCATGGAAGAGCAAGAAGTAGACAGTGGTCTTTTGATCTAGTGCAGAATCAGAATCCAAAGTCATGGTACAGGGGAGTACAAAGACGATGTGGGTCAGATATGTTTTAATTGGCATAGCTATTGAGGTGCCTCTTCCCATGCACCTCCAATGCGACGACTAGGATGCTCTTTTCACTTCCAACAACCCAACCTTCCATGAACGAACCAAGAATAACAAGGTAGATTGTAACTACACTCGAGATATGATTCAACAGGGTTGCATCTCCACCTCTCATATCAGTACGGGAGCATAGACAGTAGACATGTGTTCACCAAGGGCATAGCTAGAGGGTCATTCCATATATGATGTTCCAAGTTGAGCATGACGAATATCTACAATCCAGCTTGAGGGGGAGTGTTGAGATATTAGTTATCTTTTATCCATTCCTTCTATTTCTTTCTTTACATCTATATTATATAATTTGTTCAATAGGTTTATCCTCTATATAAGAGAACCATATGACCTCGTGTATAAGCAACACTTTATTTTCTTTCCACAAGTTTCGGTGAACAACATGTAAAAGGGTAGTTTTTATCAGTCGTAACATGGGGATAGATAGGGAAGTCCTTTGACATCACTACTATTTGTTATTGTTGCATATGTTGATTAACCGCTAAGTGGCGTTCTTAATAACATCAAATTATAGTACGGTCATTCATCGATCAATCAGAGATCGAGCAAGAAATATCTCTGCGAGGAGGGGGCTCAGTTTAAATAAATATTTTTGAACATGTAAGTTAATAGATTATTTATCTACCAAGGTCAACCATGCATAAAGAATACAATGCAAAACATCATGCATAAACAGACTGCATTTAAGTTATTTTTCATGCAAGTAAATTTAAAGACAACATGCAACAGAATGTGATGCAATGCAATCAAGATATGATGTATAAATATGCCCCTAAATGATCAATAAATTTAGCAATAAAGTTAGATTCAATTTCATTAGCATAGCTCCAGATTCATTGGCATTAAAATAATAAAGCAAATGACACTATGCATCTCTAAAGAATTCACATTATTTAAAGTGTCAAATAGGGAATACAACATACAACTAGAAGATGATAAAATAAGCTTTGAAATGAAATTGAAAGAAAAAGGAGTTCGCATGCTCAAGATATTCAAGAAAAATGCAGTGGCATAAATGAAAGGAAAACATAAAAAATAATAAAGGAAACATCACAAACAGGCCTTGAGGGGCATTTTTGCAATAAACAAAAACTGTGAGGGCCTTCCGTGTAAAGTTCCTAGCGTACGGGGGCCTTTATGTAAATCTCAAGAGGTGGCGAGGTCCCTGTGCAAATTACCTGGGCACGCTACGTAAGGCATGCATGTCCAGGGCCTGCATGTGAATCTGGAGAAACCTGAGGGCGTAGATGCAAGCTTGCAAATGACACGCACCCCGCGCACAAGGCACGCGTGCTTAGGGTTGGATCAAGGTTCGATCGGTCGCACGTGTGAAGGTCGCGTGGGTTGTCCTCTGTGCTTTAAGGCGGGCTCGACCCCAGCGAGCCTCCCAGGCTGGCACCGAGGCTATAGAGAACTCTGGGTCATCCAACCAGGACGATCGGACAGTATCTGTAATGTACTGCTCCGTCGTTGTCATCCTTTGTGTGGCAGTGATGGCTGGACTCCGGCGAGCATCTGGGAGCTCCTATGTGCTCCTCCTCGAGCTGTGAAGGTCGGAGAGATCCACTGGAGGCCAGTAAAGACCCTGGGGTCGAGAGGAGGCACTGAGAGTAGTTGGCGAGGCGTGTCAACCATTCCACATTGACGCAGGGGCTCTAGAATGGAGGCACTTCGAAGCATTCGACCAATGAAGAATTGGGGACCTAAGATGTCAGGAAACAACCAAATGGTGCTCGTACATGTGGTGTGAGGCGGATTGAAGGCTTGGAGAATGCAAAGAAGGTAGAGCCCGATGGGTCCTCCACCTTGAGGATGGAGGTAAGGGGTCGTCGCGGAGGGAGGTCTTTAAGAAGGGAGGAGATAATCGGGTAAGCTGGTGAGGATCGGAGATGTGTAGCGAAGGTGGAGGTGCAATCAATTGGTGGTAAAGGTGATGGTGTGCGCCTAATTAATTAGGAGAACCCCAATAAAAAACACGAAGAAGAATTACCTGAAGGTTGAAGAGCAGGTGGGGTGTCTTGGCCTGAGCTCCTAACGGGGCTCCGATCTTTGCTCGACCTGGGCAGCCGCTCCAGGGAGCTCAAACAACCGTGAGCGGGCCGTGGCAAGACCGGAGTGACCATGGATCAACACCGGAGCCATCAGCCGGCGTGGCACATTCTCGCCTTCTTCCTCTGTCACAGGAGGAAGCAGATAGACAGGTTGGGGCTCGTGAAATGGTGTATCAGTCGGATCGGTGGGTGGAGGAGGTGGATATGATGGGGGGAGCAACGAGTCCAGGTGGTTATCGGTCAACTTCAATCGTTGCTCCTAGAAGCATGTGAGAGGGATCGTGTTGGTGGTGGTGACCGCATGGAAGAGGGATGAGAGGTTAATGTGAGGGAGGTGGAGTGATGTGGAGAGTCGACGTGAATCGTTTGGGCAATCGTTGAGAAAGGCAGTTGGGAAGGTTGTCATGCTGTGAAGGAGCAGTTACAGGAGGAAGAAGGGCGTGGGATCGTTCGATCTCCAGATCCAACGATCATGATGGAGGTAGATGCGGGCGGCTCTGATGAATCTGATTAGATCAGATCAGATGGGTGAGATTGAGGCGTGAACGAAGGTGCTAATGTGATCCATCAAATGCGATCTAACGGTGGAAAAGAGAGGCAGGTGGCATTGAAGGGTCGGGCCACATGGCTCAACAAGAGGGAGCCATGTGGCCCAATGGGAAAAAAGAAAAAGAATAAATAAAAAGAAAATCAAAAGCAAATATTTACAAGCTTCAAATGAAAAAGTGTAAAACATGAAAATTGTAGATTTTTTTTAGATATACAAGTTTCATGTTGAACAAAAAATCAAAATAGGTCATATGTACATACTTATATATTTGTAAGTATTTTAAGGATTTAAAAAGGGATTTTTACACCCATAACCCTGAGTAATTATGCAATAACAATCATAACCCTGCATAATCGCGAATTACATGAGAAACCCTCGATATTCACTCCGCCTTACACTCATAACCCTCTGTTAGTTTAATATGTTAACTCAACTATATGAGTGGGTTAATCTAACCAATATAAGATCTAACGGCTAAGATTAGTCAAAATAAAAATACAAAAGGGAAAAATGACAAGCTTGGAGGTGTCAGTCAGATTCTTGCTGGTGATGATGAGGGAAGGCAACTTTTGTTGCATCAACCCGAGTTCGATCGGGGAGGTGCTTCGCGGCGAGTGTGGGGGGCGGGGGAGGTGCTTCGCGGTGTGTTTGGGGCGGGGGGCTTAGCAGAGCTAGGGGCGGTGGGTGCAGGCGGGGGTTGCAAGGGGGCGATGCCGGGGGCGCGGAGCTCGTGGGTGCAGGCACTGGGGGGAGGGGCTTTGCAGGGCGGCAGAGCTCGTGGGTGCAGGCGCCGGGGGTGGGGGGAGGGGGTCTCGGTTGCGATCGAGCAGGGGACGCACCGAGTCGGCCCGAGCTCGGTCGCCGAGGAAGGAGGGGGGCTTTGGCCGCAGGAAGAGGGGCGAGCAGGGGACGCATCGACTCAGGAGACCGGGGGGGCGCTCTAGACGGTTGCTGGTGGGCGAGCACCGCCCTCCCCTCCTCCCCGAGCAGAGCTCTCGCTATGGCCACCCTCTGCTTCTGCAGCGTTGCCCCCTTCCCCCGACCCTCGTCCTGTACCCCTCCGCCATCTCGCTTATGAAACCCTGGAATCGCGTGGGTACTCGTGACTATGGTTTTGATCTTCTCTAGCGAACATAGGAGAGAAGCTTGGCTGTTCCTTGGGAAGGACAGCAGCACAGGATGTGCAGGATACACGTGGATTGCACCAGCATAGTCGTTCATCCCTGTTACAGACGACGACGGAAATGGTTTCCTCTATTGCTCTGTCTCTCTTGCTGGAAGACGAAGCATGGCAGATCCTTTTCTCGATTGAAGATGGCATGTTTATATAGCATATGAAAGAGATGATCTGGAAGTTGGCTATCGAAGATGGAGTGGGAGTTGAGTGATTGATTCAAAGGTAGAAGGAGATTGGCGACTATCCGTTGAGTTGCAGGTCTGATTTGGGAGTTTGATTCGTAACTGGTTTTGGAGATGGAGATCTGTTGCAGTGATTGGGTCTGCTCAAAGAATAAGAGAGTTTTTTTGCTGTGAAGAATGCAGATGTGATTTGCATGTATTTGGGGATTGAATTTGATGATGAGATCAACGCTGGAAGATGGATTCTACTGCAGATAATTTAAGGTCAGATTGGGTTTTTTATTTCTATTGCAAGCGGGTGAAACTTTAGTGCGCGTTCGCCGCCCGCACCACCTCCGCCTCCGAGGCCACTCCTCCCGCGCCGTACGCAATGTTCTCCATGATGGTGGTCGAGAACAAGACGTTCCTGCTGCACCAACCCTATCCTCCTCCTCAGCGCCTTCAGATTGTACTCCCTCACGTCCTTCCCATCCAACAGCACCGTCCCGGAAGTGGGCTCGTTGAATCGCATCAGTAGAGATATCAGCGAGCTCTTCCCCGACCAGCTCCGCCCCACAATCGCCACCCTCGTCCTCGCGTCGATCTCCAGGTTCAGGCCGTCCAAAACCACCACCTCCGGCCCTGTTGGGTACTGGAACTCCACCTCCCTGTACTCGATCCTCCCTTGGATCCCTTCTGCCGATAGCCCTCGTGGATCGTCAGGATCGATCTCTGTTCTTCTGTCCAGGACCGAGAAGACGGGGGGGTGAGGGGATGAGGGGGTGAGGGGATGGAGGCCGGTTGGCGCCGCGGGGGGCGGGAGGGTGAGGGGATTGGATGGAGGTCGGTTGGAGCTGCAGGTATCAATGGCATGTTTTGCAAATAAGAATGGACATTAGGGGTAATTTCGTATTTTTTTAACAGAAACCGTCAAACATAACATGCATCCCAAACGGAACTTGACACAGGGTTATGTCATGTAAGAGTTAAGCATTACTCAGGGTTTCTCATGTAATTCGCGATTATGCAGGGTTATGAATGTTATTGCGAAATTACGCAGGGTTATGGGTGTAAAAATCCCATTTAAAAATACTTGTTTTTAGATCTTTTGAGATTTTTTGTAAATTAATTTATATTTAACTTTAAAACAAATATATACAATATTTATCTAATTTTTTGGGAATTTAATAATTAATAAAACACATAAAAGGAACATTAATCAATTATTTATATATATTAATTAGGGTTAATCATTTACAAAAGGTTAATTGTTAATGTTAGTTAATTAGCTTTACATTTTATTGAATTGTTTAAGTTAGAGGGAAAATAAATAAATAATTTGATGATATCACCGATTTATCAATGCTCTAGCTAGAATAATGACGAAGGCAAGGGAAAGGGGCTCTTTAGCATAGAAGGCCGTATCCCGATATATCGACGATATATCGGTATCGACAGGTCACCGATATATCGCCGATATGGTCGATATCGGTATCAACATGCCATTTTATTCACAATCTCGGTTCGATGTCGGCGATATGGCTTCGATATATCGCCGATATATCGTATCGACATGGTACCGATATTGATACTGATATCAATATGTCCTTCCATGCTCTTTAGCAAGTTTCCATATATGGGAAATCTCTATTCCCATTCTCCAGTATACTGATGATACTATCTTCTTTATGGAAAGGACCCTTCTGTGGAAGGAACGGCAATTGTTCTGAAGTATTTTTCGGTTGATCTCGGGCCTTTAAGATCAACTATGCCAAGTCTCTATCTGTTTCATTTGGGACGGATGAGGAGGAGATGGAAGTCTCTGAGACTGCATTCTAAATACAACAGGGGTCCTCTCAATTCATTACCTCGGGCTACCTTTGATGGGGTATAGACTATGGAAATTTGACCGGTATCCATTATTGAGAGCTTGGAATGAAGATGGTAAAGTTGTTTTTTATGCAAAATAGGATGAAGTCCCAATGTGGGATTCACCCCGTGACCTGTTTCATTAAGTAAAGTTTAGAGTACATTACCATGAAAGCCAAAGGTGGTACAACGAGTTAAAATGACAAACAACATTTTCGTAGTGAAACATCTGATTGTTGAAGATTACATCATTTCTTGTTGGCCAAATGCACCACAGAACTGCAAACGGCCTGGCACTATCAGCATACGAATTACTCCTGACCTGCCTAATAGATCCCTAAAAGTATGTCGACCCGCTCGTCGCGACCCAATGACAGCCAACCTCCCCCAGATCCGCGTCGATGAGGGGTACTTGAAGAACAGGTGGTCGGAGTCCTCGACACTGTCGTCGCATCAGTCACACAATACGTCTTCCGAGTAAAGCAATCTACCCCTCCTTGCCTTGTCGATCAAGCAGGTTCTTCTGAGACACCACAGAAAAACCTTGACTATACACGGAATGCTAGCTACCCACACAATTTTCAGGTCTTGGCATAGGGGTCGTGTCCCGCACGTTGGCCACTGACCTCAACTCCTTATACAACTTCTTCATCGAAAATTCTGCCCCTCCCCATTTAAAATGATCACGGTCAAGCGAGAAGGTACACGGTGGTGGGTCCTCCCCCACCAACCTGATAAACTCCATGCGCTGGTCAGACAAGTCGGCGCCGAATAACGACATCCAATTACCCGAATCCGTCGTCTGTAAAAGAGAACACTCCTTCGAAGATGCCAAAGCGAATAGTCGTGGAAACCTAGTTTCCAGGGAACCATCACCAGACCAATCATCATGCCAGAATCTGATCCCCTTGTCATCCCCCACACACGGGTGCAACTTAGGTGCTAGTTGCGGCAACACCTCACGGAAACTTGTCCAGAGCGCGAACTGATACCATGCATTGGCCGCCACTAGATCCCCTTTGACACCGTACAGTTGTCTGATCAGAGAGACCGCGAGCCCATATGACGGCTCCCAGATGCGCAGCACCCATTTAGCTATCAAAGCCTTGTTCATGCACTCAACATCCCGCACCCCAAGCCCCCCTTCTTCATGTCCCCTTGTGACCTCATCCCAGCTCACAAGGTGCATCCCGGACTTCTGTTGCTTTCTACTCGACCAAAAGTATCTCCTCATCCGTGCCTCAACCTTCTTCCTGACCCCAACTGGCATCAGACGAGTCGAAAAGAAGATCAGGATCGTCGAAAGGACATGCTACAAAAGAATCGGCTCACCCTCCCATCTTGAGAGCATAATCGCCTTCCAACCGACCATCCTTTGTTCCATCTTCTGCACCACCGGGTCCCAATCCGACTTCTTCAACTTTCCTGCCACCAGTTGTAACCCCAGGTAGGATATTGGAAGTTCTCCCATCCGGCAACCCGTGACTCCCTCTAGCTCCGCTCGTTCTGCCATTTCTAAATTGAAGGGCACCAGCATCCGCTTGTGCCTATTTAGTTGTAGCCCTGAAAAGCTGCTGAAAATCTCCACAATCTGAGCCGTGTTGGTGTTCTGTACTGCCGATCCTCCAAGAAATAGAACTGTATCATCCGCATATTGAAGGATCGGGATGGAAATACTCTCCATAGGGAAGCTCTCACTCCATCTGGTGTCAATTGCCCGCTTCAGCAAAACAGCCAAAGCATCAGCAACCAGCACAAACAACATAGACACCAGCAGGCATCCCAGGGGCGCTTCCTGTTGTGGCTGAAAGTAACCACCCTCTGGCTTTCCGTTGACCAGGATCGAAAAAGAAGTAGTCATGCATCGTTTCATCCAGTCAACCCACAGATCGGGGAAGCACCTCTTTTGTAGGGAAGACCACAAGAACTTCCAATCAACGCAATCATAGGCCTTTGCATAGTCTAATTTCCATAATGCCCCATTCTTCCTCGACCGCTTCCACTCTCGACAATTTTTTTTTACGCTCAAAAAAGGGGGAAGCACTCAGCGGTGTTCGCCCCAATTTACTAAAAGTAAAGAAGGGAGTACTTACAGGATGTAAGAAGAAAAAAGAAAACGAGTGGCAATAGGTATCCAAAAAAGAGATACCCCCCAAACACTCAATACAACGCTACCCGGAAGACCAATCTTGACAAAATCGATACGCCGAGATACAAATGTTTTCCTTATAGAACCGCTGCCGAGCAAAAAGTGTCGCGTTTCTTTCCAACCAAATGCTCCAAAGACGCGCAATCGGGATCATCAAGTCCGCCCTTGAACGATTCCTGGCGCAAACTGTCGCATAAAGCACCAAAACTGGAGATATTCAGCCACCCCAAGTCGTCCCAGATGGCACGAACATGGTCACAATGGAAGAAGAGGTGCCCGCTGGATTCCACCTCCGAGCCGCAGAGCCCGCACAATTGTGAGACATTAGGAAACATCATAGCACAACGATCGCGAGCAAGCAGCCGACCACGCCTAAGAAGCCACAGAAAAATGCCAACCCGTTCCGGTAATTTGAGACTCCAAATGAACTTGCAATGATTCAGCAGGGTCGCATCGACCCCCACGATGCTGGGAAGAAGAGCAAAGTACGCCTTCCGTGACGAGAAAGAATCCTCCTTCTAGGCGAAGTGATCCCGCCCCCCCAGTGGGCGTGGGAGCATCAGAAAGGAAAGTCATCAAGGACGTGAAATCGAGCAGACGCTGATCCGATAAATTAGCAATGAAAAGAGGGCACCAGCAACCATCGGCCCAGCAAGAGGCCACGGTGGCGAATTTGTCGGCCACCAGCGCAAAGAGGCGAGGAAACAAAGATTGCAAAGCTCCTCTCCCGGACCAATCATCGGACCAAAAGCGGAAAGAACTCCCATCACCCAGAATAGGTTTGAATAAAGATCTGTTGCGAACAAAAGCGGACAAAACACCGCGCCAAAAAGGGGAAAAGTGTCCCTCGGGACGCCCCCGTGAGGCGGATATTAAATCAATCCCCGCCGCCTCCCTAAGGCACCTCAGCATGAAATTATCTTCCCTGCCCCACACCTTCGCCGCCCACTTGAGAAGCATAGCCTCGTGCACCACCTCCAGCCGCCTCACTCCCAAGCCCCCATCGTGCTTCGGCCGCGAAACAACCTCCCAGCCGACCAAATGGACCCCCCTTCTCCCCTCACCCTTCTTACCCCAAAGAAAACCCCGCATACACTTTTCCAAGCGCTCACGAACCCCCTTCGGCATGCCACGCACGGACAGGAAATAAATAGGAATAGAGGAGAGCACGGATTTAAGAACTAACCGACCCCCCTGGAGAGAAGCGTCGCGCGCCAACCAGCCAGACGGGCCTCCATCTTCTCCACCACCTTCCGGCAATCACGAAGCCGAGCACGGCCAACCGAGAGAGGCAAACCAAGGTACTCCAGGGGGAGGCCGCACGGGGAAGAGCCCAAAGCACGAGCACAATCCACAGCCTCCACCTGCGGCATAGCAAACGGAACGACTTTTGATTTGTTCCCATTGATGCTGAGCCCCGACATCTCACAGAATAGTTGGAGCGTAGTGGCCATCCCCAAGGCATTAGCCCGGCCGCCCTCGATAAAGCATAAGGTGTCGTCAGCGAACTGTATAATAGGAACATGATACGCACCCAAAGAACATCCGCGGGTAAGACCGGCCTCAGCAGCCCCATCAATCATCCGCGGTAAGACATCCACTGCCAAAACAAAGAGAAGGGGAGCAAGGGGGCACCCTTGGCGAACCCCCCTGCGAGTCTGGAACATCCCTCCAGCCGGCCGTCCATTTAAAGAAACGGAGAAGGAGACGGTGGATACACA